>VNKC01005082.1:17088-215786 GCA_008042775.1 Drosophila pectinifera
GATTTTTATTTTGAGTAAATAAATAAACATTATTAATAATGATTATTAATGGTTTTTCTTCAAGAATAATAATTATCGAAAATAAAAATCGGTAAAATCATAACATAATCAATATTAAAATAGTGATAATAAATAAATAATAATATTAAATATATATAAATAATAATAATAAATATAACTAAATGATAATAATAAATAAAACTTATAGTGATCACGGTCCCTGCTAATAACTATGATTAAATTCGGTCGAAATTCTTGTAAATTTTTTTAAACAATCTGAACGATTTTTCTTCTAATCCAATCTATATATATTCAATACCGATACAGAGAAGATAAGGTGTGTGTGATAATGACCTAATCTATACAATCTGATGTGAATAATTACGTTTTAATTAAATGCGATAAGCCAACGCGAGCTGCATACATTTTTTATGCAAATTATTTAATAAGCCAAGGTGTAAAACAAATATAATTACGGCATATGTAAATAAACAGATTCATTGCATGTTTATATTACTTAAGAGCTGGTGTCGCGTAGCTGGAATAATAACACTTTAATGGCACTTTAACGATCCTCACTATATTTTTTTATTTGAAATCAATTAAGTTACTATTAAAAAGAATTGTTAGAATTGCCTTTGTGTGAGTAAGAAGTAGAGCAAAGTGGTTAGATATCAAAACAAAATTCTATAATCTTTTGTAAAATTGCATTATAAATAGTAATAAATAAAAAAAGCTAGATTTAGCCACAAAATTATAATTTGACCGCACTGGTGCGTTGTCCATACTGTGCATACTTTCAACTGACTTGTAATTCCGAACTGAAGAGCGCACATACGTAGCTCACACACCAGAGAGCTTTATTTTTACAAATTATTTACTTTCTACCCAAGTTGACTTGACGAGATATTGTGTCATTGGACATGTGAAGCTTCTTATGTTTTAATTGCCAATTTATGTCGCGTGTTCCCCAGCCGGAATAGAAATTAAAAATAAATAATAATGATGATCAACATGCAATATCTTTAGGAATAAAGGCAGAGGTTAACAGGTCGGAGTCGTGTACAATTATAAGGCACTGGGTACCTGGAGGTATATCAGGAGATACTATTATACAAATTTCATTATAAAGAGCATATATTTTGTTTAAAAATTTGGGCAGAAACTACTCGAGGCTGCCCAGTTTAGCAATTTGCTAGAATAATATACATTTAAAGCTCATAGTTTAAGTGATTACCTGTCACTTCGACAAATGCTATGGCATTATACCTGGCGGCGTTTTAGCCAAGTGCTTCATTTAGGCAAATAACACACCGGGCCAAGCTGATTTCCATAATTCCGGCACAGACTACCGCCTGAATGGGGTCAGGCCTGCCGCCTGTGATGAATTATCCGAGGCAGAGTTCAGGTGAGCGTGCGCTCCGAGCACCATCATTAGGGCTCCCGAAACCAGATCTCCGGAGGGCCATGTGTCTCAGGAACATGGCCAGAGACAATAGGAACTGTCACCGGCGTTCCCATCTATGCAAATGTGGCCACGCCCCTTCGGCGGGATCGGGGGCGTGACTGATGGTCGCGAAATGATTTTGCAGTTTCTCAGCGAACTAGACACGCTAGCACGTTCGCAGCCGAGTCCACCGAAAGAAAAGGGGTCTTTAATTCTGAATAAAATGCTTTAAAAATTGGAATACATACTAGATGTAATCATAATTAATTAAAGAAGGAAATAATTAATATTCAAGCATCTTAAATTCATTTCTTGGCAGGGTCTGGGCCTGAAAGGTGATGATTTTGCTCTGTGTAATTGGCCAGAACTCGTTCAGAGAGAGGCTGGTCCTACACACGCAACCATCCCATCCCTCTCATATATATAAGCCCGGGGCTCTTCCCGAGATGGGATCAAGTATCGGTAAATATCGGAGCCGTCAACATGGAACGCTGGCAGAATCGCGTGGCCGTCGTTACCGGGGCCAGTTCCGGCATTGGGTCGGCCATAGCCAAGGACCTGGTCAAGGCGGGCCTGACGGTGGTGGGCCTGGCCCGCCGGGTGGACCGGGTGAAGGAGCTGCAGAAGGAGCTGCCGGCGGGGCAGCGGGACAAGCTCTTCGCCCTGTACTGCGACGTGGGCAGCGAGAGCTCCGTGAACGAGGCCTTCGACTGGATCATCCAGAAGCTGGGCGCCGTCGACATCCTGGTGAACAATGCCGGGACCCTGCAGGCGGGCCTCCTGGTGGACATGAACCCGGCCCAGATGCAGCTGGTCCTGCAGACGAACATCATGGGCATCGTCCACTGCACGCAGAGGGCCGTCCGCTCCATGCGGGAGCGCAGGTTCGACGGCCATGTGGTGCTCATCAACAGCATCCTGGGGCACAAGACCATGCCGGCCGCGGAGGGCGTGGCCCCGGACGTCAACGTCTATCCGCCCAGTAAGCACGCGGTCACGGCCCTGGCCGAGGGATATCGCCAGGAGTTCCTCGGACTGGGCACTCGCATCAAGATAACGGTGGGTTTATCTTCTCCTCTCCTTGTATACTCTCTCCCATGTATTACATACACTTCCTTGCTCTTCATCCTCCAGAGCATCAGTCCGGGCGTGGTGGACACGGAGATCCTGCCGGACAGCATCCGGGAGGCCATCAAGGATCGCATGCTCCACTCCGAGGACATTTCGCAGGGCGTGCTCTATGCCATTGCCACGCCGCCGCATGTCCAGGTGCACGAGCTGACCATAAAGCCCATGGGGGAGACCATTTAGGAGTGTCCTTGACGTTGGGTGAATCATTTTATTTTTTTGTATATTTTTTTTATAGCTTTAGCTTGTTTCTAATACTTTTTTAAAAGGTTTACTTTCTTTGTGTTTTAAATATATATATTTTTAAGCTTTAGCTTGTTTCTAATACTTTTTTAAAAGCTTTACTTTCTTCTTGTTTTAAATATATATTTTTTTTGCTATAGCTTGTTGCCAATACTTTTTAAAAGCTTTAATTTCCTTGTATTTTTATATATATATTTTTAGCTTCAGCATATTTCTAATACTTGTTTAAAAGCTTTACTTTCTTTGTATTTTTTTACATATTTTTTAAGCTTCAGCATGTTTCGAATAATTTTTAAAATGACTTTTCCCATATACTTTCTTTCACTTTTGTATACCTTTGGCGAATTTGTTTCTTAACTAGCACCATTTATTTTTAAGAAATTAAGTCTATCAGTTAAATTAGAATTAGAGTCTGAAGAAGATGTACAAACAGTGTCTATAATATTTTATATATCATTTAGCTTGCCGTTAAAATAAAAATCATGTTTTTAACCTTTAAATACCCACAGACATGTGTATTATATTTCTTTGCTGGCCTTCCTATGAGTTAAAATTCCCCTTCATTCAGAGTCCATAATCAGAAGGACCCCATCTAATAATGCTACCATAATGCAGGCCAATTATAGCAGAATATTCTCTGTACTACCCTTTTAGCATTACTTATTGGCCCATCAGCCAACTGGCAACCAGAAAATGTGTGTGCTCAAATTGAAATTCCTGCACAAAGATCGCTTTTGTTGGAAGTGAAAAATGCTGGGAAAATATAAACACAAATACGAGCAGCAGAGGAAAACGACTTTCCGCATAATGGGCAGCCAACTAATTGCCATTGGCCCTAATGGCTTTAATTGACAATTTTTGTTGGCCGTCCTGGCCCAGCGAATGGCCCTCTCGGAACAATGAGTCGCACAATTGAAATTTTACACAGAAAAGGCGAGCAATAAATGGACAAATAAAGAAGAAAGGGGGCAGAGAAAGTCCCTCCGAGGCCGAAATGAAATTCTCGGTGGCCAAGAGTGTCATGTGCAATTGGGCAACTCCAGGCAATAGCTTTGTATGAGGAAACCGAATCATTAGAGCATTCTCTTCGAGCGGCTTCCTTTGCACTCAGCGAAAAAGTAGTCATACATCACAGATGGCTTTTAACAAAAATATAAACTCTACCATAAATTTAATTCTAAATAGAGTCTCCATTAATGTAAAGCTATTAATGTATAAGACTAAGAAAAGGTTCTTAGATTTCGCATGCCTTCCTACGCCATAAATCTTCAGAAATTGTACAATAAATTCAACCAAGTGTATAAAATTTATGCAATTAGCTTCCCCAAAGTCATACTTCTTATCTCTCTCTGTATTTCCTACTGACAGCCGCACATTTGATTTTATTTGAGCTTTTCCGAGACCCGTGTCCGTCCGGAAACTCAATTTGTCAGACAAATGCGATGGAGCTGCAGCAGAAAAGCATAAAACAGTTGTGGCTCCAAGGACTCGGCATCAGCAGCATCCTCTCGGCATCCTTATCCTTGGCAAAGTCTATTAAAGCCAAGTAAACACTTTCCTCAATGAACTGCCGCTGCAATTCCAATTGACTTCAATCAGAAAATGATGACCGCTTCTGGCAAATAAGATTAAGCGATATGTTTTTGCTCTTTTTGTGTAAGGAAAACTATTCAAAGTTTATTCTCTAAAAAAGGAGCCTTGAATTTAAATAGTATAAGAAATTAGTTACTTTGATAAGCAGACTAAAGCGTTTAAATTTAAATAACGAACTCGAGTGGCTGCATACTTCTGTAATTAAAATTTACATATATTGGTATACCCTGTAGGCATAGAATTTAAATAGCTAATTTATATAAAGATATTTGATTACAATAGACTGATAAACACAGGCGTTATTTGACAATAATCTATCTTTGTTTCTGTGCATGGTGAACCTGTGCAACATCAAGGTATTGCCAGTTGTAATACCCAATGTTGCTCAACATGTTTCTGGCAAGACTTGCCTAGCAACATTTTCTTGTGCATTCCGTAATGTTAAATTCAAGTTTTTTTTTTTACCCGCTGCAACATAAGAGCAGTTGTGGCCAAAATATTCATTAACATTAGCATAAATTTACATTTGTCATTAAAAATTATTAAAAAAAGTGGCCAGATATGAGAAAACTAGCTTAAGTTTTTCTAAAAATTGCATTCAAATTAGCTGTAACTAATAAAAATAAATTTTTAACTCCATAAAAGGTCAGATTTAGCCACAAAATTACAATTTAACCGCACTGGTGCTTTCTTTACATTCTGTAGATGAAGGGCAAAGATTTTTTTCTATTTTTTTATTTTTCTATATTTTCTAACCGCTGAATAAAAGCAAATGTTAAGTAAACACACAGAGCTTTGGGTACAGGGTATATCATAGTGTTTTTTTTTATTAGTTTTGCTTTTTTAGGGATCTAAAGTTTTAAAATACAAATTTGTCACAACAACCAAACCATTTTAATCTGTTTATTCAAGATAAGTTAAGTTCTCAACTATAAAACTCTTTTACCTCTGATTGTCAGTTACCTGATCCCCGTCAGTCCGCCATTGTTCTTCTTCTGAAACTTCCAGTTTATCAATTTATTTTTATTTATATTTCTATATATATCCATGTGCTTCCCGTTCCTCGTCTGTCCCATCAGCCCCCCTCAAACAAAGTTGGTGTGGCGGCTAGCAAGGCCGTAGGCTGTCAAAAGTTATATATTGCAAACATCCCATCCAATTCTGATTCCGATTCCAATTAAGCTGTCATTATAGAAACTCAACTAGAAAAACTCGTTGTGCCGTGTGTGAGGAAAAATCTCGGATATTATAATAATTAGTTGTCAGAATCCCGCTTCGCCCGGGCTGTGTGTGTCTTAGCCGCCGATGGTTGATTAATTTGTTGCCAAATTAACTGATTAACCGAGAAATACTGCGTCATTGTGCGATCACCAAGAGCCCCAGTCCCAGCCCAAGCCAGTCATTGATGTTTGAGTGATAATAATAAATTCATGCCGGCAGCCAGCTCTTCCTATTTGGAGAGACACTTTCATTCGTTTATTATTCATTCAGCCGCCTTTTTCCAGCCATGGATTTTAATGCAAATTCAATTAGTCCGATTAATTTCTAGCCCGTCGAGAGGCCGACGTCTCCAGCCGCTTAATTAATATTAGATTTGTGTCGAGCGAATCGAAAAAAACAAAATAAAACTGAACTTAATTACATTGTGTAAAATTTGATTCGCCTTTTTCCGTTCACTGTGTATGTGTGCATAAATTATTTTCCAATTTATTCGCCGGCGTCCATCACAAGACGTGGAAAAAACGCTCTGAAAAATGTGCAAGGGAATTAAATAAATGCCACTTTGTACACACATAGCGTGGCAAGTCACATCCAATAATAAATAAAAAAGGACAAATGAGATTAGAATACAATAAAATGTAAAGCAATTAATAATTAATTGCATTGCTACTTTTGTCCAGCGCAAAAGTGTTTGATTGGGGAAAAACAATTTCATATATTTAATGGAAAGCCAAGGGCTCAAAGGCAAATATAAATCTAATTAAAATGTACAGAAAAAATTAAGAGACCTTATTGATATTATTATTTATATTTCCGTATATTCTTGCTATGTTCCTTGAACAAAAGCATCTTCTTCTGAATGCTTATTAAAATAAATAAATCAAATAATTATTAATTACATATGCATATTTATGGAGAACAACAGAGTTTGATTGGCTCAAAGGCTTTTAAAATAAAACCAAAATAAAATGTAAAGAAAAAATTAAGAGAAATTGTTGAAACAAATTTGCTGTATATAGTATAGAATATAGAGACTGTATTTATATTTTTATTAATACTTCCGTATATTCTTGCTATGATCTTTGAAGAAATGGATTTCCTTTTGAGAATTAATGGTTTAAATATCCACAAATATTTTTTTATTCATTTTCATTAAAGTAAATAAATCAAATAATAATAAATTACATGTGTATATTTGTGGAGTACAAAATTGTTTGATTTGGGAAAACAATTTAAATAATTTAATCACAAGCCAAGGGCGTAGAGGCTATTAAAATAAATAAAAGTCAAATTAAAATGTACAAAAAAAGGGAATGAAATGGTTGAAATAAATAAATATACAGTATATAGAAACTGTATTCTTGCTCTGATCTTTGAACAAAAGCATTTCCTTTTGAGAATTAATCGTTGAAGTATCCATAAATAATTGAATGTTCATTAAAATAAATAAATCAATGAATAATTAATTACATGTGTATATTTGTTTAGCACAAAAGTGCATGTGTATGTAAATACCAATTTAATATACTTAGTGGCCATTCCTTTCACAACAAATACCAAATATTCTTAAATTTTGCACACCAAAATAATTAATGTAAATATATAGTAAAGAGAGAGTACATTCGTTGATGTTCTAACTATGTTTAAATAATTTAATGGCCACTAAAATGGTGTCTGCCATTTTTAAGACATTTCAGGCAGGCAATGGATTGCTGGAAAGCTGCTTTAATTTCCGGACAAGTTCTGGGAAACTGCAGACCGAAACTCACAAAGTTGCCAAGTTAGGTGTATCCTCGATCCGTGCCTGCAACGCCGGAGGCATCTGGCAGCTGCTGAGGCTGTGGCTGCTGCAGCAGGACCTCTTGGATGCCCAGAGAGCGGTACGTGCAGGAGGCGAGCCATCAAATCGGAACGAAGGAAATCAAAATCAATGTCAATATTTTTTCGAGCCAAATCGAGGCTGGCAGAAAGGCGCTAAGTCAGGACGCCCAATAAGGAAGATGAGCACGTGCGAGGGAAGTCCTGCGGCCGGCGGGAAGAGGCGAACTGCGGCCCTGTGGGCCAGGCAGGCCGGCAGGCAGGGCACAGTAACAGAAACAAACTTGGCACAAAGGATGCGGGCTGAAACAATAAGTGACCGGCAAGGGGCGCAGGAGGACGAGGCAGGGCGGGAGAGGTAGCCTGGCGTCATCATTTATCACGCGCTCGCTCACACACACACACACGCGCGCACACAGCGAGAAAGGTCAAGCAAAGTGTTATCCTTGGAGGCATCAAAGCAGTGCGGGTCGGTCGGGGCGGCCAGCTGCCAGCTGTTCCTCTCAGTCCTTGGAGTGAGCCATGCACTCGGAAAAAAGGTGCTAGGCTGGCCCTGAAGTCCAGAAATACGCTGATCCGGACACCTCAAGGCTATGAGGCTATAATCCCCCAGAGAGCTCTCTCCACAGAGTTTGTACTTAGTGTTTGGTAACTACTCTTGGCCAAATACCTCTCTGCCAGTGTAGGGCGGAAATGTTTGTGAAAATCACTATCGAAATGAAAATATCAACGCTGTGGGGGGAGCACGGCTGCAATTGGGCATTGCTGCTACCAGTTGGCCTCGTTCGGGGCGATAGGCATCAAAGGAGCCTCCGCCTCCCATCATCATTAATAAAAGTCCCTCCCGCATATCGAGGCAAAGTTTTTGCCTTCGGAACGATTATCGGAACGGTTTAACAAAGTTTCCCCCCGGCTCACATCCACATGCGTGGACTAGGATTAGTTTTAACAATTGAGTTGGGTTACTTCCCCACAGTTGGCTTGCTTCTCCGACCGGAAAGCCTTTCTAGTGGACTCGAGGCGATCTAGGATCCGAGATAAAGGTATATTAATATAAATGTATATATTTACAATTGTAAATAACAAGATCTATGCTCAGCTTATTTAATAATAATAATGATTAGATTAAATTAAAAATCAATTAAATGCAAATGAACTCCTGAGATATAATTACCCATATTTACAAACAAACTTTCATTGTTTGAGACTTTTCAATTATCATGGAAAGGAATTATATATTTTTGTTTTCAAAGGCTGACTTCTAAATTCCTGTTGAACAGCTATGCTATTAAATTTAATTTATAATGCAGAGTTAAAACTTATGGATAAACCCAAAATATGCAGCACTTGCTTCGCCAAAAGCATTCTATACTCTTATGTTTTTGAAGTAAAATAAGACATGTCTGCTTTCAATTAAGTAAATATACAAAAAGGCCTCATGAATAACTAGCCTAACATTAAATAAATAATAAATAACTTTAAATAACTTTAACCTGACTAGAACAAAACTTATTTATGCGGAAATTTAAGAAATGATCAAGTATGTTATTTTATTTAATACAATGTTTAAATAAAATATGTAAATTTTGAAATATCAAAAGAATCTTGAAAGTCATGATCTCTGCTCTTTCGTCGTTGTCTCTGCTACTGGTCTTGAACTCGTCATCTTTATCTCGCCGTTTACTCGTCGTCTTGTTCTCGTCGCTTTGATCTTCGCTTTCTCCTTGCTTTAACTAGTCTTTTTGCCCTCAACATCTTCATCTTAACCCGTCGTTTTTATATTCGTTTTCCCGTCATATTGTCTAGGATAATGGATAGTGCCTTCATCTTGATTCAATAGAAGCGCCATCCTTTAGAAACGAAAACGGGAGAGTAAAAAGCCTTAAATTTTTCATATTTTTGGAAAATTTTATTTAAATTATTTTACTTTTTGTTGCATTCTTTACGCTGATTTGATGCCTATAGTTGTTTTTTAATTTACATTAAGTTCTTGTGTGTGTGTGTTTTTTAAGCTTTGTTCTTTGTTCACATAGAAGGGCCAGGACTCGTGGGGAATACCGCGTTCGAAATTTCTTTAAATAATTAGCTTGCACAATATGTTTTGTTGATTTTTTATAATTTGCTCTCGTTTTTATATGTATTTTTAAATATATAATGTTATACAATATATTTAATATAATTATTTTGTATTTATACATAAAAATAGTTTCTGTAGCACAAGTCATTCAGTTTTATTCTTCGCATTTCGTTATATTATTTATATTTTTTTGCTTTCTTGTGGTTGCTTTAGACGCGCACGGCAAAGAGCGAGTGGCAAAGAGTTGGTTCGAAACGAAAGGGAAAGAGAGAGAAGATATGGAGTGAAGTCTGAGAAGGGCGGGAATTCGTAATATGGCAAAAGGAAAGGCTCTCTTCTCGTCCCGAACAGATCATGGTAAAATCAAAAACAAGCAGCGGAGGGCGTTCGTCTCTCTGGCCAACTCGCTCCGTTAACTCGTTGCGATTCGTGGCCCTCGACTCGCTCGTTGAAACGTTTAAAAAATGGCTTCAATAAAAACTTGCTTTAAAATGGATACAGTAGGTGCTTCTCCCTGTTGGTAGTGGGAGTCTTTGAGCGGAGGATTACATTAAAAGCGAAGGATTAGGGTTTAAAATTAATTACAAGGGGGAATGAATGAACAGAGGGCAAAGGTCAACTGAAGAAAATAAATGTACACACGACAAGGGAACTACCTCTCTTCGATTTCGCATTGCATAAATATTAATATATACTTTTCGCCTACTACTGGACACAACACAATCATAGCGCCAGTGTAGAATCGCTTTCTTTTGGGTGAGTGTGTAATTAATTAATATAATTAAAAAGTACATATACAAGCTATCGTGTGTGTGTGTGTTGGGGTGTGTGTGAGTACTATCCTCATCGCAGGAATCTTGGACTGTTTAGAATCTCTCGTTTGTTGTTAATATTACAGTTTACAGCGCTTTAAACAATAATTGCTATGGTACTAATGTGTGTGTGGACCCGCGAGCGTACGCGCACGTACGTACTCATCATTTGCATTCACTTTCACATAAATCTTTAGCCCTTAAACACATGCAGAGCGGTACAGCAACATGCGTTGCATTCATTAATAATTATACTTCATCATTCTTCAAATCAACTGTTTCGCTAAGTTAAACGAGTCTTAACTGAACTCATCTCGCATCTTTTAGTTTACTTTTAGTTTCTGTATCATTTCCTAGTGAAGGTTGTTTAATGTTTATTTTTTGAGTATGCCGCAGGAGGCTCGTAAAAAGAAAAAAACGCAATGTTGGTCGTGGAACTCATCACATGGGTTCCAGGAAGATTTGAAGTGTTATCTAAAAGGGATTTGAAGGCCATTAGATCATTTTCTTTGTCTTTTTGCGGGGAAACGGAATCGATATACCGAAATGACTTGATTGGAGACACTCAAATTGTTTACAAGTCTTTGTTTAGCTTATGACAAAGTTTTAAAACTCAAGAAGGCTTGATTCAACATGCTTTGGTTGGCTTCCTGCTTTGGGAAGCTCTTTCAGCTGTTTTTGACATTTAAATACTTTGTCAGCTCTCATTTATTAACATCGATAATAATTGCATTAGCTCGTTAAGCATTTGCTTAAACAACTTGAGTGTTTCTCTTATTTTTTGAATACTACTTTTCCCCTAAAAACTTGAATCAAAAGCCTTACAACAGCCAGCAGACCATTGAATGATCTGTGAGCTGTTCCAAAGTATAGTTTCCTTCATGGCCTTACAGCCCTGCGCAGTTTAGAGCGTTTTCACCGAGTCTCTGCCTTTCACTCTATGCTTAAATAATGTTTCTGTTTTTTGTTTATGTTGTTCTGGTTCTGATGCTGCAGATGCGGCCTGTTGGTGGTGGTGGTTTGTAGCAGGAGTTGCCGTTGTGTCCGCGCACTGCCTGCTGTGTGACTACCGCTCAACACTCACTCTGCGACAGATCGATCTCCTTCTTTACGCTGCGCGATAATCGGTCCAGTTCGGCGGCCGCATCCGTGCGCACGGCCAGCTTCTCGGGCGTCATCATGGCATCGGTGCCGTTGGCGGTACGACCAGCTCCGGCCGGACTACCGGGTCCGCCCGGACCGGCGCCACCGGGACCGCCCGACTTTTTGTGCAGCAGCGAGTTGAAGAAGTTAGCCAGAACTCCCTCGCCGCCAGGAGTGGCTGGCGTCAGTTTGGGATCAATCTGCGAGGGTCGCAATTAATTAACATACATTTCCTAACAAGGAGTAAAACGTAGTGATTATTTACACGCACCTTTTTGGGTGAGCTCTGTCCGGTGGCACTGCCGGGTGTTCTTGGTCCGCTCTTGTTGCTGCCAACGCCGCCGCCCTGCGATCGCAGAGGCGACTCGCCGCGCACCTGATCGCCCTGCTTGAGGATCTCTTGCTGGCGGGCCAAGAATGCCTGCTCGTCCTCCGTCTGCACTTCCGCTTCGCGATTAGAGACCGCCTGTATGAGAGACAGATTCATTGTTATTCTTACATTCCTTCAGTGCTCCTTTAAACAGAGGCTAACCTTTCGAGTTGGCGGCGCCTTGATTATGTCTGTGTAGGGATTCTCGGCCTTTACTCCTTGCATATTTTCATACAGAATACTAATCTTCTTCAAGCTATCCCAGCCAGCCGGACTGTACAAAGAATTCATGAATTAATATGTGGCCACATAGGACTAAGAAGGAAGGGGATACCCACATGAGTACCGCATCCTTTTCAACGACTAGCGCTGGCTCACGGAATGGTAGACCATAAATTCGATGCGTCAGATATTTGTAGAGGAGATCACAGTTTTTGTCTTCTTTGACGCTCGTGTAGAAGAGCGAGGTGCCGTGCCGCAGGCAGAAGTTTCGTATCCACTGCTGGATAAAGTCGAAGTGCACGTCGCGATACTCGTACTCCTTCTCCAGCGTTGTCATGTAGTCCGTCTGCAAATATATATAAAGAAAACTGCCTGATAAGGATCGGTTCTGGAGATAATGCAAGAAGCGTGGGCGATTCTGACCTTTGTGACCACCACGACAATGTCGAGGCCCAGATTTGTAATTAGTGCGTCCTCCGTCAGCGGCAGCAGGTCGTCCTCATCGATCGAGTTGTTGCGCATCGTCCGCTTCACCGGTGAGCCCGGATCGAGGGCATCGCCCACCTCGCAGTAGCTCTGCCACGTGGTGGCCAGGCGCTGGCGGGCCGCCTCCTTCTCTTTGGCGTCCAGCTGCAGGCCTTCAATGTGCTGGCCGAGGACTTTGATCCAATGATTTAGCTGCTCCAGCCAGCCCCACGGCTGCGTCATCGAGACGGTGAGGATGACGAGTGTGTGTGCATAGTTCGTTTCGTTGAGCGCATAGTGCAGCAGGTTTGTGTGTCCTGGATCGCCGTCCAGGACCCAAACGCCCAAACGCGTCATGTCTGTGCGGGCGAACATTAACAACAAAAGCCAATTAAATCTGGACGATGACTGTTCAAACTTCACTCACCGTCTCTGTACTCGTCCTTGACATCGATGTAGGCATACTCCAGGCCAGAGCCCTTCTTCGGATCCTCGACGCCCTGGAGCTTGGCAATGAGTGTCGTCTTGCCGGTGGCATTGTCGCCTAATACTAGTACAGATTTGTTTGATGGAAGTTTTGTGCTGCCCTGTGTTTGTACTTCATTTAATATCGCTGACCTGCAATGGCATAAAGAACATAGATACATAATTATAAAGATATATATATAATACAATAACAGAGACTTGAATCTCGAACATAACTGTTTTAGTGATCTTTATTTTGTGCCAGCAACTGTGCGCCCTATTTCTTTCTTGCTCTCTCTTCCCCGCTTTGCCTGCAATGTACCAGCAAAGCAGCAACAACAGCATAAAACGACAACAACAAAAAGGCAGTGCTCGCTCCCTATCACCAAATATCTACAAAAGGCCGATTGCTCGCAGTTAGTAAACTAAAAAAGGAATCGCAAGAACCGCTCAGTTCGGCTCTATGCTTTTGCGCTCTCGCTTTAAATGTTAGAGCAATTTTCACCTTTCAGAAACATATTTTTCTCGCTCTTTCTCGCCCCCTCTTCCACGATTTCCCTGTAATGTACAAGCCAAGCAGCAACAACAGCTTATAGGTTACCCTCTCAGCGAACGAGAGTTTTTAAGCTATACTCTGAAAGAGTGTCGCATTTCTCTTCAAGCTGTATAAGCTCAGTCGCGACGATCAGTCTATGCGGACTAGCTGGATCCAACTACCAAATCATAACGAAAAGAGCTCTGGGAAGGGAAATCCAGGTCATTAGTAATGTGGTTTATTATAGTGGTTTTAGAATAATGATAATTTCATAAAGAAAACGATGCTGTATCGTAAACGATACATGTGTAAGTACGATATGTAAGTATCATATCAAGGTTGGTTAGATTATTCGATAAATCACTTTGAAGGAACCTCCCTTGATCCCCAGATTCGCCAGAATTGCGTTCTGAATAACTGTGCAACTCACGGATTACGCATTACAAATTCTACTTCTGCCTTTCTGCTGGCAAAGGTAGGTGGATTCAGGTCAGCTCCGTCATTCATCCACATTTCCCATTTCGCAAACATTCCGCCATCAAGTTAATTGGCGGCCCCTCAAACGAACGAGCCCACGGCTCGGCTTGCCTCCTTGCACCGAATACTATATGTAAATAGACCGCCTTTCATATTTTCACTCCCACTTCCATATTTCGTGCTCGATTTAGTGTTTTGGAACTGCGTCAATATTTGATATAGTTTTGCATGCGATTTTCGAACGTCGCAGCACTGTCTGCAATTCAATTAGACCAATTAAATGAGTTTCAATTGACGTGAAGTATTTCTGCTCGTACAGGCAGTACAGGACAGTTGGACAGTCGGACAGTCGGACGGTCTGCTGGGACATGCAAATTGACCGCAGGTCTCGTGTCCCAGGCTAGCTCTCCACCAAACTTTTCTCCATTTCTCCCGATTTCTCCCAGCGACTGTGGGGAACGAATATCGATTGCCGAGCACTTTTCCAGCTCGCTTCAAGTGTTTTGTTTTGCTCGGTTCCTTTATTGAAAGCGGCGCTTTCCCATTTGGTTATGACTAAGGCACAGTGGAACGAGGTTACTAGGAAAATGTTTGTAATAATTTCCCTAATGTGTTCTCTTTCATTTTGGAAATTCTTGGGAGCTTGGAAGGTTAGTTTTTCTTTTACTTTCCATCTACAATTCATCTTAATTAAAGGGCTTCCCTTCATTGATTTATTATTTAATTAAAACTTTGTAAGTATGCATAAAGCACCACTGCAGTCAAATTGTAATTTAAATCTAAACTAAATAACTATGGCCTAATACTGATGGGGGAGAGGTGGATCCCTTCTGAAACAGCATTATCTAAGCCTACTTCATGTTTTCGAAAAGATCTTTTGTGTATATTTGACTTAGATGCATTTTGATAAATATTTTTTAGCCAATACGTCTTAACCTCGTATCTCTTTCCATATGAAGTGAACTTAATACGTAATAATTCAAGAACTTGTATAAGAACTACACAATTTAATTGGTATTTTAATCATTAATAGAATTTAAAAAAAAAATCGATTTAACTTCCGTTCCCTTCAATTTCTGTGCTTTCGATTTCCTTTAAACCTAATTAATTTCCACATCCTTCCCTCTAATTTAAACCAAACCCACCGGCTATCCGTGAAGGGTCACGCTGACCCACTTCCCTGGAAAATCCACCTCGTCCCACTGTGCACCGCGGTAGTAAGCGAACGCTTTAGTGTTCTCCATTTAGTGGTGGGTGTTCGGTTGGACTCCTGGCTTTCTGTGTGGCTCTCTTGACAGGTGGTGGCCCAGGAGTAGAGGGAGGCGGAGTGAGTGGCTCCCCCCCGGTTGGCATGGTGCACGCGAAAAGCCAAACGAAAACTACGTTTTCCAGGCTAACTCTGTGGCATTTTTGTGGAGTGCGTCTGGAACTGTTGGCCGTGTTGGTTGAGCTGCTCACAGGGCTTAATCCCAGTTTTTGTATCTTTCCAAATTGAAGCAGGCGGCGGAAGCGGAGCTCGAGGATTCCTGGCCTATTGTGTTCCCATTTGTAATAGCGAACTGTCTGCTCCTAGGATGAGTTTGCTGCTGAAGCGTCGCTCGCGCAGCGAAACGCGCTCCAAAGAGATACCGGAGAAGGCTAAGCAGCCGGAGACGGAGGCGGAATCGGCGACGACAGCGAAGAGACCGGATAGACCCCATCAGATCATCCGTCATCCCCATCCCCACCCGCATGCCAGTGAACAGAACCTGAACAAACTGGGTCTAGTTTCTGGTGGCGGCGGCGGTGGCGGCATGGGAAGGCGCAAGACGTCGGCGGAACTCATTAGCGAGGCCAAAATGTTCCTAGGCGAGGCTTCGGGAGCGATGCCACTGATGGCCACTGGCGGTGCCCGCCTGGTCAGCACCCGGAGACCTATCACGCCGCGCGAATCCGGCCGGGTTTTGTACGGCAAAGTCGCCTTGGCAGGACGACCACCCAGCGCCTTTTCGTAGGTTCTATCCTCAGTGAAGATTATCTGTCATTTGATGACTCCTTTTCTGTGTACGATTCTTTCAGCATGCGGTATCTGCAGAACGAGAAGCCCAGCACGCCGCGTCAGCTGCCGGCCCTATCTGGCTCTGGCCAGGCCACGCCCATGCCCACGAGGAATGGCGCCCTGCTCTGCCAGTGCAGTACAGAGACCCTAATCGAGCTCCTGAAGCAGCACAGTGGCCTCAAGGACTGCAGTGACGAGACAGTGCAGCACATAAATGCGGTGAGCAGGCTCCTTCTTCAATATCCTTCAACAGTTCAATATATTCCCATTAATAAATCATTTCCAGATCCTTCAAGAGCTCTATACTCGCGTGAAAAAGCAGGAGCGCAGCTTTAAGCGCGGCTTCATCCTTGGAGGCCTTTATGGCTTGGTGGAGTGCAGTTCGCCACGTGTTCTCTTGGCCGTGGCCCGTGTGGTTCTAGCCGTGGGTTTCCCTTCACTTAATTATTTAATTTCCTTTTGATAAATAATTGATCCGTTTAAATCCTTTTCCAGCTCCGTGTCACAGGCAGCAATCTGACGGGGGCCTGCAAACTGATCTTCAAGGTGGCCAGACACGAGCAGCACGACGCCTTGTTCCACGAACACGATGTGCTGGAGCTGCTGATCGATGGCCTGGGCCACGCCTCGCCCTTGGATGATCCGGAGGCCTGCATTTATGCCTACGGCTGCATACGGTTCCTGACCGCCAGCAGTGCCCAGGAGCGAGACGATGCCCTAAACCGCAATTGGATTGGCTTGGACAGTTCGGGGGCGACTAGTAATCCCGCTCCTGAGCCAGTGATCTCGCCAGCTCTTGCCGCCATATCTGCGCCGCTGTGCCCGCGAAAGCTGACGGGTCAGCAGACGCTGGTCGCCCGGCTGGCTCGTCACGGTGCCGTCGAGCTGATGATCCTGCACCTGCAGATGCTAAACGAGGCGGGAGCCACCAAGCGCCTGCACGGGCCACCGCTGCACACGCTCTACCAGCTGTCGGCAGCGATGCGGGCTCTAGCCGATGTCTCCCAGCAGCAGCAGCGCCTGCAGCTCCAGTTGCAGCTGGCATGTCCGCATCTCATCCGGGCGGCTGAGGTATCCATGGGCGAGCTGGAGGTCCAGGCGAATGTGGTGCGCACTCTCAGGTGGGCTTTATAGATTTCCGTGTTAGCTTTTCGTTATTCTAATTCTTAATCGCTTTAGCGTGCTTTCCGAGGACTCCGATTGCTGTGAGACACTGCACAACTACGCGGCCCGGATTGGTTTGCTCCTGGGTCCTTCCTGTGCCGGTGGCCAGTGCAGTGAACGTCTCCTGGCCGTCTTGAGTCGATTGGGTTACATGCTGGGCAATATTCTGGCGAAGCACGAGTCTGCTCGGATACAGGTGAGTTCCTAAAAGTTTGGCATAACACATTCTTGTCAAAAGGAGATCAAACTGATTGAGTTCGTCTTCTGTTCTTTCTTTGCAGTATTTCCAGAACGATGTGGCCATGGAGTATCTTTTGAATGTCTTGGAACAGCTAAACGCTCGTTCGCCGCCTAGTCTGGCCCTGCTGGATGCCCAAATCAAGTTAATACGAGTGGTGGCCAACATGAGTGTGAATCCAGAGGTGGGCGCCGGCCTGGGCAATGTCCGATCCTTGGGCTCCGTTCTGCTGGAGCTTTTGGGCAAAACTAGCGGCGAGTTGGAAAAGAAAAAGGTAAGTTTGTGGAGTGTGTAGTCGCTAGAGTCGCAGAGATTATATATTATTATTTTCTGGCTAGTCACCGGAGCAACAGGAGCTGCTGCATGCCACCTTGGGAGCCCTGCACAATCTGTGCTTCTATCAGGACAAGCAGGCGGCCATTCAGCCCCTGGCGAAGGGATCCCTCCAGAGTTTGATTGACGAGCTATCCGCATCGTTGGCGAACGTTTTGAGCACCTGCCAGACCGCAGTGACGAAAGTGGAGTTGGCCAGGGTGCTGGGAAATCTCACGAGGAACGAGCGAGCTCGCCGATGCTTTTGTGCAGCTGGAGGATTACCCTTGATGGTGCAGCAGTTGACAAAGCAGGCGGCGGGCCAGGATTACGAGCTGCGCACCTGTGCCATCGGTGTTCTGGTGAATCTCCTGGGCGATGGCGAGCAGCGAGGTCCATTCCTCCAGCTGCGAGGAGCGGAACTTCTATCCCTGTTGCTACGCGGATCGCTGGAGCAGGAGGACTGGTTCCTGGCCAACATCGTTTGTCAAGCTCTCTGGAATCTCCTCATCGATGGGCAGTGTGCCGCCAATCTCTGCCAGAATGGCAGTATTCTCGACGAAGTGAGCGACCTTTTGGCCGATTACCTCGATGATGAGCGCCTACCGAGCGGCGAAGACGATAACGACGAGGATGATCGCGACCAAGACGAAGAGGAAAATGGCACTGAAACAGATACAGAAGCCCACGATGTCTTGTGGGAGGATTTCGCCCTGGTGGCCACGGATCTGCTAGAACGCATCCAAAACAACTTCGATAGGCAGCAATCGCAGCTATTGCCACCGCAGCACACCGATAACGAGGACGATAACGATGTATTCATCGAGGAAATGTAGTCAAAATTCGTTCGATAGTTTGTAGTGTTTCTATGTGTTTGCGTAAATAATTGATAATTACCTTGAACCAAAAATAATCAAAGCCAATAAAAACGGTTTTAAAATACTTCGCTGTTATGTCAAAATAAATGGAAAACTTTTGCATCGTTCGACTAATGTTGAAAACAATCATTTCTAGTCCCAAAATAAGGCTTCAAGAAACTAACATCCCATGCAAATGGGGATATGCAATCATCACACACAGTAAACCTATTAAAATCCACTAAGGCTTCATAGGCATGAATCAATATCCTTTGTCACTGTTTCCTAAAATAAACAAACAATGATGACGATCATTTCCAAAGAGGAAATGTGGACGGAACAAGTTTCTAGTGTTTCAAGACACTAAGCTACAAACAAGAGACTTGTTTGGGAAGTGAAGGCCGGAAAACTGGGTCAGTATTTTGAATAAATAAATCAAGCGAAGAAGCTGACATATCACCGAGGAATATTAAATAAACAAATCAGTGTATGGGAATGATATAAACAATAACTATAAAGTCGGTTATATAAATAAACACACTCATTAATGCTTATGGACGCTATTATAAACATTCTTGCAACAGAACCTGCGAGTGTGATTGGATATATCAATGAACTCGGGGGAAATTCAATAGAACACATAGCAAAGCATCGATATACAATAAACATTATTTAATATCAAATAATTTGAAAAAATTAGCAGTCAATCTGGAAGCAATATAGCCAAAACTAAAGGAATCTCATTCTGAGTAAGCGTAAAAGCCCATTTCCAGCATTTTTTGTAGCAAAACAGCTGACATAACTCCGATATCGATAGTTTTCTAGAGGAAACAGCTGTTCGCCGCTTTGACCAGCCCAATTCTGTTAACTAGTGTAATTTAAGCCGAACGACATTTTCGAGTGATGACAACATCGCTCGCACACACACACACTAGGGCAGTTGGAACCAACACACACGCACGTCTTAGAGCCAAGTTTGCCTGATTGGGCGAAGAATTCCAATTGGATGTAGCATTATTGATGGGCAGCCCATTAAGCTGGGCTTTATTCATAGATGAGTGTGTGCGTGTGTTCGTTTCGTCCAACAACACAACTAAATAAAATAATGCGAAAAAAAGGTAAGCGCAGTCGGCAGCACTGTCGCTGTCGACGTCGCTGCCCTCGATAACTTTTTTTAAGCGAAACTGTGAATCATTCCCGCACATTGTTGCTCTTTTGCGCTCTCCCTCTCTCTCTCTTGTTCTCTCTCCCTATCTTTCTTTATCAGTTATTCTGGTTTCTGTCTTTCTCTGGTTTCTTGTAATGTTATTTATTTTTTACAATTATTTTGGTTTTGTTTAATTATTTCCCTACAACAAAAGAAAGAGGAAACTTTGAGGTTAAATTGAGAAGTGGAAATATGACAACATGCCCATGAAATCAGCTGGTTTTTTGGTACTAAAAAGTTACGGAAAATACTAGAGGGAAAGGGGAGTAAGAGAGGTGCAAGTGGGCGGTGCCGGCTGTTAAACAATGTAAATATAACAGAGTTATAAAGGAAAGAAATATTTGGAAATTATTAACAATATTTTGGGAAACTTAAAAAACAAAAATAGCGGAAAATAAAGCATAAATACGAGGAAATACTTTTATAAAAACAAAAAAACATAATCTAGTACATCTGTTTATGAAAATAATCAGGCAAATGCATAGTTTAATCAAAAAATGACAACACTTGCACAAAATCGTATTGATAATATAGAAAAAATGAGTAACAAATCAATAAAAGTATTCAAAAATATTATACGATTATTTCTAAGCTTTTAGAACCACTTTTTGTTTACAGATATCAGCTTAAACATATAGATTATGTTTAAGATATAGTTTAGACCCAGTAGAACTATAAATATAAGTTAAAATTATGCGGAAGAGTTCTCCTAACAGAAAATAGAGTAAAATAAAAAGAAAGCACTGAAGTACAAGTAAAAATCATACATGAACTTAATTTAAATAAGAAAAATGTCCAGAACACTCAACAACCAGAGTATATAGAAGCTTATGCGATTTTACAATTTGTTCTAATATATATGTATTTCGCAAACTGCAAACGTCAGCTAAAGAAAGTTTTTAATTAATTTTTGCACAGAGAGCGAGAGAGAAAGAGCGATGATTCTTTCTGTTTATCATTTGTTTAAGCCTTTGATATGCTTCCTCTATCCGGTTTCTTTAGGTGCTCCCAGGAAAGACTCACCATAGATTTTCCTTTTCCGCGGCGGCATCCTTCTTCTTACTGGTAAACGATGAGGTCAGCGCATTTGTCTGCGTCCCACTGTCCAGAGCCATGGTGCTGTTGTTGCTAGTGCTGCGCCGGGGCTGCTCCTATTGGAACGCTCGCTTCCTGATCCAATTCCAATTGGGGATGTGTGGCGGGGGCTGCTGGGAGAGAGGGAGAAGGGGAGATGGCGAAATGAAACAGTTGGCAAGCAAACAAAAACAAAAACACACGCGAAGAAGCGAGACAGACGGTTGCAAGGTGTCGACTGCGCTGCCGGCGTCGCTGCCAGCGTCCCGTATGATTATATGTCTATTTAAATGATTTTATTTGTTTATAGCGCCTGCACTCTGCACTGCAATGCCCCCACTCCCGCTCCTTGGCCCTCATTTTGTTGTTTCAGTTACGACGCACAGCTGCCGAATTTCCCCCTCTCTTTCTCTTTTCTTCCGTCATATTTTTTTCTGCTTTTTTGGTGCCCACTTTTTTTGCCTTTTTGTACGTACGCAGTTTTTCACGCTCTTCGCTCTCCGGTGAAAACTCGCGGCACAGCGTCTTCCACGCACGTCTCTTCGCTATTGTTTTCGATCGGGTCAAAAAAAAATAACAAAAATATGTACAGACGTTCTTGAGGCGCACGAATAATGAGTTTTTTTCGCTATGAAATTAGTTATTTTGTACGACGAATCAGGCACAGTGTGTACACACGCGATTCGCACCGCCAGTAGGGCAACACTGCGGTGGTTGGCGAAAAATACAGTAAGCAGCAGGGCTGCATGCGGCCTAGGGATGGGAACAATAACAGTGCTGCCCATAAGGGTGGGGACTTTAAACATATTTTATGTTTTTTTGGCATTAAAAAGTGTAAGTTTGCTTAAACTAAATTTTATTTTGAATACAAGAATAGTTACAGTTCAGATCACAACACTTATACATAGCACATGGTGAACACAGCGTATAATTCACAGATACGAAAGTGGGATTAAGTATCGAAAATCGATTATTGCTCTAACTATTTGTGATTTTTATATAATTTGATTTATTTTAATTGGAATTTAAAACAAGTGCCTAGTCCGAAGTAAGAATAAATTAGAAATAGATACATTTATATTAATTTTTCTAAATACTATATATTTTGGTAAGTTTCTCAGACCCAGCTGGTATATATAAACAGTCCAGCTGCGGTCACACTGCCGTTCGATTTAACTTTAATATATTTTTAGTAATATTGCTCATAATAAGCTTATTTTGTTACTCATATTTTTGGACAATGCAGTCCGCTAGCCTTTGCCTGGCTGTGATATTCCTCACTGGGGTGGTGCAAATCGATGGTGAGTTATGTTGCATGCAAGTGCCAACGAGTTCGTTTTCCCGTTGATGTCTTTTGTTCCAGCTGCAAGTGTGTGCGTGTGCATTGCACCTGTGTGTAATTCGTGTGTGTGTGTGTTCCAATTTCATTTTCACTTTTGGGGGAAATCAGGAAAAGTTCATTCAAAAGCGGACGGCGCCAATAAATTATAAGATGCCTTTGCACCACATGACCACCATTTTGTTTTCTCTAAGAAAGGAACGTTAGATTTCCTTTTCGTCAGTTACCAAGTGTGAAAATCAACTTTCCATTTGTCTTTTAAGATTCAGCTTAAAGGTAGTTTGAACATGAAGTTTAAACCTAAAGATTACCATATAGTCTCACCTTTTTCAACTTTTTTTATTCATCGGGAAAATACAAGCTTATGGTGTCTAAGGAATTCCCAAGATCATTTTATATACATATTTATAACCAAGCAATCTTAATCAATATTCGTGAGTCAGTAAAAAGATCATCTTACAAATATACATGGTTCCCAAAAATCAGTCGAACAGTACGAAATATCTCCTAGATATATATCTATAAACTTAATATTAATGTGTAATATTTTGCAATATTTTATTGATAATACTGATTTATTTTATTTCAGGACTTCTGCGCCGTTGTTACCAATGCCGTTCCCGCGGAGAACTGGGCAGCTGCAAGGATCCCTTCACCTTCAACGCGACGGACGTGGAGAACGAGCCGGGACTGTCGGCGATTCCCTGCGCCAGCGGCTGGTGCGGCAAGGTAATCGAGGGCGGCGGCACCTACGCCATCGACGACTACGACCTGGCCATCCAGCGGATGTGCGTCCAGCGGGGGCCCGATGACAATATGGACCGCTGTGCGGACACCATCTACAACTACAAGAAGGTCTACATGTGCTTCTGCCAGGGCGACTTGTGCAATGGGGCGAGTAGCCTCTCCAGGGGCACCCTGACCCTGATCCTCCTGCCCCTACTCGCGGTGGTGCTGCCGCTGATCCATCGAATGCGGATTGGCGACTAGAAAGTGTAATGATCCTGCCTAGCCTGCAATGTATATACTTTTTTTTAATACTCATAAAAGCGAAATCGAATATTTACGATTCAGTCCTGTAAGCGTCTTCGGTTTCCTGCATCCTGAAAGTATTTCTTCCCATATTTTTACTAATGACGTTGTGTAAATATGAGTAATAAATCAAAATAATTATTTAAGGAAGCTATATCTTTGCTTATTTCGGGAAAGAACATAAAAACGGCGGCTTTATTCGCTAATTTTTTTGATTATTCATTAACTTGAGAATATTATAATATTGCGCAGCACCGGAAATATATATTTCTGTGCTTGTTTATATTTAAATTATCTTATTTATCCGTCAATTCAATTATTTATATTATTTGGAGGGCTTTTAAATGTTGGGCGCCATTTTCGGGAGTTGCCAGACCACCGAAAGCCTAGAACAGGGCTGCCATCTCTTTCACGAAATTGAGAAAAACTAAAGATAATGCTAGAGATTAGGTTTATCAACGAAAACAATTTACAACACTTCTCGTACACTAATTATATGTGTCTTATGATCTTTGACTCCCTTTATCACGCTGTGCAAACCTGATCGCTCTGCCTTCCACTTTCCTATATATAATCCACTCCTGCGAAAGTGGGTCAATAAGTTATCAACAAATCCATCCAGAAATTCCTCTTTTCCCTGTCCATCAGCGCAAAGAAACAATGTAAATTGATATACATATTTATTAAATCACTTTTCCGTATGCACATAAATTCACATACTTAAATAAGGGGCTTTAATAATAAGAAGATATAAAATAAAGAAAGAAAAATAAAATATCCCTTCGCTCTGATCTTAATTTAAAAAAAAAAATATATATATAAAAAAAATGTAAACAAAAACTCTGAAATGGAGCGAAGGGCGGCTTTTTATAAATGCCCATGCCTATTACTTGGACTGAGGAACGATGCCTCCAACAACTTGTGGCTTTTAAAAGCTAGCACACACTATATACGATAGGGAAACGACTAAATATATATAGGGATCCTGATCCAGTTCACTTTCCTTCCCGCAACTTCGCAGCTTGCTCCCGCAAACACGGCGGACACCGGGTGCTCTGGGCCTGGATTTGGTTCCGACTCTTGGGGTGCTCATGGCATTCTATATGGTAAAATCCAGAGCACGTCTGGCAGAACACCACCGGCTCTCGCTCTGGAAAGAAGAAAAACAAGCGAGTTGGGTTAAATAAGCATTAAAACATTCCAATAGATCAGGCAATACATTGACATGTTCGACAAAATAGCTAACTTTATGTTTATGAAAGGCTATGTTTAAAAAGGCTATCTTAAGCCAGTGACTGCACTGGTGCGATGTTTACATTCTGTGCATACTGTGCTTTGAGCACCACTGCAGTAGATACACAATATAATATTGCAGGAGGCTCTTCTGATCAAAGGCCTGACATGTAGCTTAGCTTTTATTACTAATTTTTGCGACTTTTCTTTCCCTTCGTCACCAGCTACTAGCTTGCCCTGCTTACTCACTGTGATCTGGCAGAGATTAAGGTTCCATAAAACAACAAAGAGATGAAATGATGACTCACCCACTCGGCGCTTGCATTCCTTGCACTCGCGGCACTTCCGACACCTGGAGGCGCAGCCTTCGCCATGCTGGCACGGCGTGCTGCTAGCGGGCGTGGCGGCTGCAGCTCCAGGTCCACCGACTCCCGTAGCTTTATCCGTGACTTTATCCGGTGATTTGCTCTTCCGATTGTATGCTCTTTTCGCCTGCAGTCTTTTCTCCTTTGGGGAGAGCAGGAATTCCGGCTTGTCCTTGGCCTTTTTGTGGCCCCGAACGCCCAAGACCAGCGTCTCCATGGCACTTAACTGCTGACCATAGTGGAAGTCCACGCCGCTGGCATTCTGGACCGTCCGACGTTTCCGCTTCGAGTGCCTTTGATTGAGTTTCTTGAGCACCTCCGGCGTGTAGAGGCCGAACAGTCCGAGGAACGACTCCTGGCCATATTCCGCCGGAAGGATGCGGCTCTCCCGCGGCTCGTCTCGCCACTGGGCAGCGGATGCGAACAGCCTCTGCTGCTCCTGTTGCAGCTCGGCGCTGGAGTCATCAGAGCCGGATGTCGACCCCGTTGGCTGCGACTGCGACTGGGACTGAGGCTGGGGCTGGGGCTGGGAGTTCGATTGCAGATTGGGCGAGGACTTTCTGCCGATATTCCTGGTCTTGTGGATCTTGGCTGGCGCCTGGACGGGCATCTGTGGAGTCGATTTCTTGGGCAAGTCATTAGATTGGACCTGCGATGGGGATGCGGCAGCAGCAGTATTATTCTTCGTATTCTTCGGAGAGGCAGAGGCAGGCAGAGGCTGAGGAGGAGGAGACGTTTGCCTGATTTGCTTGCAGATCTTATTTAATCGACTAATTTCTAGACTAGTTAGCTCCATAACCTCCTCGTCGTAGAATAGCCGAGGTTGCTGCTTGGTCTTCCGCGCCCTCTTCAAGGCATAGTGCAGGTTCGTGGGACTCTGGGTTGCGGCCTCGAATGGTGGATTCTGCGGCGGCATCACCGTTGGGGTTATGGGAGCTAAAGGCGGCGGTGAACTACACGAGATGGTCTTTCTCTTGGGAGGTGACGACGGTTCCACCTCACCCTTGCTGATAAGCAGCGAACGGTGGGTGAGCTCCGGCTGAGACTGAGATTGGAGCGGAGGAACCGGCGCGTCCACTTTGGGCCAGTGCGTCTGGACGTGAGCCGCGGCTATTTGCTGGCCCAGGCCCAAGACGGGGGGCGCCAACATCAGGGGGATATTCTCATCCAGCTCGCTGAGCTTCAGCGGCGGCACACCCGCCTCGTCGTCCTGGCTGAGCAGGAAGTGCTTCCGGATGAGCATCTCCTCGTTGGCGCGACTCACAACCGAGTGGGGACTGATCTGATAGCTGGCATCGGCGATCAAAGGCACTATCTGGTTAGAGACGAACTCGTTGGCCACCGCCGGCACACTGGAAATGTTGTTCTCCTTCAGCTTCCGGTAGAACTCATCCAGGTCGTCGTTCAGGCGCAGCATCAGGAACTGGTGCTCGGCGTTGATCTCGTACACCTCGTCCTCCAGCTCGTCCAAGATGCGGCGCATCTGCACGGGATCCTAAGGGGCGAAGCGAATGGCGAGAGTGTGATTTGCACATTAAAACATTTCGAATAATTAAGCGGGGTTAGCGGGGAGATCGAAGGTGCTAATATGGCTGCTGGCTACTGGCTGCTGACTGCTTGCTGCTCATTAACCCGCTCGTGGCCACGGGAATTTTATTTGAATATATTATAAAAAACTATAAAAACTTTATATACAATATTAGCTGATTTTATTTACTAAGACACCTGGCAGCAGTACTATTTTAATTAAAAAAGAAGGCGAGTAAATTTTACTTCTAGTCAATCAATTTCTTTGACACTTTTAATATATCAAAGCACACCATTACTGCTTGTTTAAAGCTAACAACTTTTCTTTTTACCTTCTAGCTATGGATCAAAAGTGGGAAATTTTATAAGTTAAGTAACACTAAAGACGAAATTTCTTAGAGAAAAATAATTACACAGCTACAAAAAAAAAAAAAAAATCGCGTGGTATGAAAGTCTAAAATCATCTCCTAAAGTATTTTAAACGTATTTGCCGAACGTAATTTTGAGTTAAGAATTCAGCAACTAAGCTCCCTAGCTCCAGAAAATCACATTTGAATGTTTTTGCAATAATAATATCGTCAAGTTAAGTAATAAATATATAAAATAAAATGAAGATCATTGCAATAGCCCAAATAGTTTTATTAAAAATGGATATTCTGGAATGGATATATTCAAAGAAAAGTTTAATTTAATAGAATTAAATAGTATTTAATTTAATAGTATTAAACTTTTCTTTGTTTCCAGCTTGGCATCAGGAAAAACTCAGGCACTAGAGGGTTAACAACACCCTCCGCCATGTTGGCTGATTCATTATATGAAGAAAATGGTGTGTTATATGATTTAACCTGTTACTCTAAAGAGGAAACCCTAGATTTAGTTGGCTTACTTATAAGGATGTTAGTGGTAACCCTATAAAATAAATATTAGTACTTTTCTGTATTTTCCAATTTGTATATATATTTATTTCAAAAATAGTTATAAATTAACGTATACAGTTTAAAGAAACCCCAATGTCTTCTACTACCTTTATTAAACTTTAATTTTTATTTTCCTTAGTAAAACTTTAAAGAAACACTTGTTTGCTACATAATATGACCTTTTTGGGCAAAGACAGCATGCTAAGTTTCCGAATTCTGTATCATCTGTATATGCTCAAAAAAGTCTATTTTGATTCTTCTTTTCTTGATTCTTGAAAGCTCCCAGGGAACCTATAAAGAGGGTTATGCCTTATACGGTCCTCTGCTCCTGACCCACAGTTTTCGTACGAATCATATGTCGGGGAATTCCATGGAGAGTTCACCCACACGCGAGTAGAGTTCGGGTCCGGAGAGGCCCCGTTCCCGTCTCGTCATCGAAAAGAAAGGACAGATAGAGGGAGAGACCGAGAGACAGAAAGAGAGAGTGACCCTCGTGTTGGCAACTCACCGCATCTGCTTGCTCCTTGAAGACCTCTGAAACCAGCTAGAGGATAAAGAAGAGAAAGAGACAAAGAAGTTGAGCAATGAATTATCCGCTATCAGTGGAGACCGACCCCATTCCAAGGCCCCCCTCCACCCACTCCATCGTTCCTCGACGGAATTGCGACACCACTCACCGTGTGAACCTTGAGGAAATCGCGCATCGCACGCTGGCAGTAGATAATATCATTCTTGAGCTCCAGGGGCAGGACG
Organism: Drosophila pectinifera; assembly: GCA_008042775.1. Taxonomy (NCBI): domain Eukaryota; kingdom Metazoa; phylum Arthropoda; class Insecta; order Diptera; family Drosophilidae; genus Drosophila; species Drosophila pectinifera. The sequence goes on from VNKC01005082.1 coordinate 45,161, forward strand.
TAGAACTTCTCGATGTAGTACTTGAACTCGCCGTAGTCCGCGATCCCGCTCATGTCGTCCGATTATATGGCGGCTATATAATCCAGTCCAAATACGAATCACGCACGCGACTTTTTCCGACTCGACTCGATTCGATTCGATCCGATTCCGATTCACTTGTGGGATTTCATTTGCGTGGGGAACTCTGTTTATGCGGGGACGGAGCGTCGAATCCGTGGGATTCGGTTCGGGACCTCAGCAATCCGTGCGGCCGGAAATCGAAGGGAAACGGATACCGTGCTCCGAAAGCGGGGGGGCTGAGCGGGGAGGCCGGAGTTACAAATACAAATTAATTGTTGATTTTTGATTTCTTCGTGGCAGTGTAGCCGAATTCCGTTAGTCCACAAGGCGCTAACGCCTCGCTAAATAGAAAGTGTGGATTTTCCATTGCCCTAAAAAAGAAGCGCGCGATTTAAAATAAGTATATATTACTATAGTAATGGGATAAGAAATCCTAAAGAGATTCCGCTTTTGGTGTAATAAACCACAAAAGACCACATTTTATTAAAAAATTAAACTAATCGGAAGAGCAAGGTGCTAATAAAATGTTATACCCGAATTCCATTAGTCCGGAAATGCCTAACGCTAGGACACTTCCAGTGACCCAAATATAGAGCGGGTTATTTAAAAAGTGAGCTCCAGTTTACTTCTCAATACGCAGAAGATGATTATACAATACAAAACCAGAACATTGTATTGTCATCACATTCAATTTCTACTTCTTTTGAAAACCGCATTGTATATTAAAATATTTTCTCATTCTTACCGATTATATAATAACTTGTATCATTTATTATGAATTTAAGTAATAGCCATTTTGAATAAAAGCGTAAAATTTGGTTTTAAAATAGATTAAAATGTTAATAATATTTGTAAAAAGTCCTAGCAATAAAAAAGAATTTTATTCTTGTCAATTATCGATCAGTCGTGCGATAGTTGGCTGTGATTGTGGTTGTGGGCAAATCATCGCAGGCCAAACACTCACGTCACGTCGCATATCGGCCATCTCTAGTTTCGGATCCCAAAGCCAAACACTTTTAATTTTTTTCCCCATTTACACATTAAGTAAAAAAATAAGCTTAGGTCCACATAATTACAGTCGGCAACAGTTGCTAGCGTTGCACATACATTAAAACAAGAAACACGGAATATATCCGACAAATTCGCAGTGACCAAAATCAAAACAAGTGAAAATCGTCCAAGGAAGGAACAAGAAAGAGCTAAACAATGTGTAAGTAGGATGCGCAACAATAAACAAAAGGACGAAATGCTTACAAAGAAATAATTCAATAGTTTGAAGCAGCAGTAACACATTCTGTGGGACATTCTTTTGTTGTTGTTGTTGCGCGGGTGTTCGTACGTGTGTGTGTGCGAGACAGCGAAAGAGAGAGGGAAGACTTGCTGACGCCCCAGCAACAAAAACAAATTAAAGCCAGACGAAAGTAAAATTTCTCCCAAATTTTGTTTGTTTTTGCTTTGCGCACACATTCGCTCTGAACAAACTGGACAAACACGTTTTTGTTGTTAACCCTTTATTTAATGTGCGGTTTGTTTAGATTTTTTGCGCCGGCTTTCCGCGAAAGTTTTTAAAACGGCATTTTGCCTGCCTCCTCCTCTGCTCCGTTCTTCGCTCCCCACCCGCTACTTGCGAGTGCTTGTGTGTGTGCGAGTCCCGTTAAACTGGTTTAATTGCATCGTCCTCTCTGTCCCACACAAACGCAAACTCGTCACGAATAACGGTGCTAATAGGTTTTTTGTTCCAGCTTTTAGTTACGCTGCGATTTTATTCCGAGTATTAACCCGTTAGCCATACTTATCAGCATCTGCAGACAAAAAAACGAATATCCACCCACTCACAAGCGTAGGAGAGTAAATAAATAATAAACAAAAGGCACACAGTAAATGTGGCGAACAGAGATCCAAAGTGCATGCCATACACGCACACACTCGGTCGAGGGTGGAAGCGGGAGCGGGAGCGGGATGGCGACACATGCACATAAATGTGTACATGTGCAGTTAACGTTAATGTCTGTATCTTTCTTGTTTTGTTGTTGGTCTTTCCATTTCTGCCATTGTGCATTTAGCTAATTTTTCTTTCTCTCCCGGACCACGCCCAGGGGCCGATGGCGGGGGCGGAGGCAACTGGGAAGCCCTGGAAGTTGGCCAAGTGGGAAATAGTGCTCCTCGGCGATTTTACTTCCCCAGATTCTTAGCGGATTGCGTCACCAAACAGCGGAGAATCTTGAGAATGTTTCTGATCTTCCTTATCAATTGATTGATGATTTTGAATGCTTTGGGTTATCTTTTAAATAGTTTTTACTTTTCAACTTGAGCAGAATCTGTAGACTTTTTAGATTTCTGGAAAACCTGTAGATTTCTGTAGAATCATTTAAGTTTAGGCTGTATAACCTCTGTTCATTTATATAATTCTTTTTATTGGAAAATAAATTTTAGAATAAGTGTCTAAAAATACATAAATGTTACCTATTATATACCCTTGATTAGAAAGATATTTGGTATTGATACTTTAGTAAACAAGACATTTAGTTCGGCACAAATAGCTTCAGAATTATCAATAATTTCATACAATATAACCCAGGTATTCGAAAAATTTCAGTTAATTAAATGTTTTTAGACAAATACACTTGTACCTGAATATATAACACCTGGTGGATATTTTAGCTGTAGTTCTTTTCGTTTCCTTGAGAGTTGTTCCTGAGATCTACAAAAACAAAATCTACATATCGCCGGGGGGTCTACATATCGGTCCTTAGGGACTGGTTCTGCTATAATGCTTCATTTATATTTGGTACACGACGTTTCCAAATGAATTCAAGGCCAAATGAGTAATCTCTTGTGGAGAGTGTGGGTCTTGTTATCTTCAAAAAGGTGTTATCTCAACCAATCTTGTTTCTGCGATCGTTCTTTATGACCGACAGTTAATAACAAAATATGAAACGATTTCCGCAAGAAATACAAAGTTAAATTTCCCTTGCCCTAAACTTGCTTTCTTTAATTAGAAATGCACATATTTTACTTTTGCGAACAACTGTCCTCTTTTGATTGCCAATTATTGCTGAACGATCAGCTGTTTTTGCCCTTTAATTTTTGAACATCTCTGTACGTTTGCAGTCTCTAGGAAATTAGAAACACAGACGTTTCATTGTGATCTGGATGATTTGTATTTTAATTGCCCAGACTATTGTAGAGGAGTGGCACCCGTAGGGTACAATTACAACCTGGTGCCAACCGAGAATGTCTGTAACAGGCAGTGGGAGTGCTTTGATGATAAACAGGGGAGTTATTAGTGGCAATCTTCTAGACCTCAGAAAGTTAGTCCAGTATCTAGTCGTGATTCCAAACTTGAGCGGTCAAAAACTAAACTGTTTATGATATTTTTTTAATTTCTACTTGACTATTATAACTTAAATTTTTAACATCGGTGGATTTCTTTTTAATCTCACGCACAAAGTTTTGAGTGCTGGGTATCTTACTCGAGAACACTGGCCTTAGGCATTCTTACTTGTTTTCTATCACTCTATCTGTATAGATATAGATAACAATATTAAATAGATATAGTAATCAGGTAATTTAAGTTGAAACCGTAAACTACAAGCCGTTCGCATACTTCTGTTTGTAATAACCCCCACTTTTTTATGAACCAACCAACCTGTTTCCTGTTTTAAATTAATTTTGCTAACTTGTAAAAAGTGCTTTTAAAACTCAAAGTGAAAACATAATAGGGGGTTTAAGTTTATGTATCAGTTCTCATTCCGGCACTACTTTGTTACCTGTTTCGAATTGGCATTAGCGAACCTTATTTTTACCTGCACCGTCACAACAAAATTCTCGTTTTGGTTTCTTTTCTGGGTTCCCGTTATCGCTACCGCTACTGTTACCGTTACCATTACCGTTACCGTACCGTTCCCGTTACTGTTACTGTTACCGATGCCGACCCAGCAGTGTGGGCGGTGAAGCGGGCGGTGGAGAGGCGTGCGGTGCACCACTTAGCCAGTCCAGAGGGACGACGGTTGAAGCTCAAGATCAATAACCCGAATACGAATCTAAGCAAGATGTGGGAGGGCCAGGAGCAGCGAACACTCTGCCCCGCGCCCGAATCCGTTCGCACAAGTCACTCAAAGTCCGGCGACCGCCACCACTCCAATTTATTTGCAGCTGACACTACAACCGAGGCCGGCGGTAATAACAACAGCGCCATCGGAAAGAACTCCACGACCTGGTTCGAAATGGCCAGCAGCAGTGTCATCACCAACGATCTGCTTGCACAGTGGCGCAAGAAATTCTACAGTGAACCGAAGAACCTGCTGGCGCAGAACGTCTGCTCCCGCGTGGATCCCTTCGACGTGTGCCTGTCGAGGAAGGCGCTGGAGACCACCAATCATGTGTTCAACTACAAGGTGGAGACCGAGGGCAAGCCGATCACCAATCAGAGGAGCTCTGGGAGATGCTGGCTCTTTGCGGCCCTCAACTGCATCCGCCTGCCCTTCATGAAGAACTACAATCTGGACGAGTTTGAGTTCTCGCAGGCCTTCCTCTTTTACTGGGACAAGATCGAACGGTGCAACTATTTCCTTAACAACATCGTGAAGACGGCGCATCGGGGCGAGAAGGTCGACGGGCGACTGGTGTCCTTCCTGCTCCTAGACCCCACCTCTGACGGCGGCCAGTGGGACATGCTGGTCAACCTGATAACCAAACACGGCCTCATGCCAAAGAAATGCTTCCCTGAGAGCTTTAGCTGCGAGTCCAGCATACGAATGAACGCCATACTGAAAAGCAAGGTATTATCCTTATCTGTACTTTGAATCCTTTATTTATCGGCAATTGTGTTTGTTTTAGCTCCGGGAGTACGCCCGCCACCTGCGCGTGCTGATGGATCAGAACCCCACGGCGGAGGAGGTCGCCGCCAAGATCGAGGAGCAAATGGCGGAGATCTACAAGGTAGTGGGCATCTGCCTGGGCATTCCCTCCGAGACCTTCACCTGGGAGTACTACGACAAGAGCAAGAACTACCAGTCCATCGGTCCGGTTAGCTCGCTGGAATTCTACGAGCGCTATGTAAAGCCCCACTTCAACGTGGAGGACAAGGTGTGCCTAGTTACCGATCCCCGGCCAACGAGCAGCTACGACCAGGCCTACACAGTCGACTGCCTGGGAAATGTGGTCGGCGGCAGACCCGTCCTATACAACAATCAGCCCGTGGAACTGCTACTGGCTGTCGTCACCAAATCACTGAAGGCCGGCGAGCCTGTTTGGTTTGGTTGCGAGGTCAGCAAGCGATTTGCCTCCAAGCAGGGCATCGAGGATGTGGACGTGTAAGTTTCCCTTCCTTTCTATCATTATTAAATTAGTTAACAGGGTGTTAGGGAGAGAATTATTACCTCGAATTATCATTTGGGTTACCTAATAGTAGGACTAACCTCAGAGCCAGCGGAAGCGGGACCCGTTTAATTTAAAGTCCGCAAAGTACCGGTTATCCACGGACTCGACTAAAAAGGGAATCAAAACAACCGCTCGATTTCGCTCTTTCCTTTGGCGCTCTCTCCCTAAATGCGAGACCAGTTTTTGCTCTCTTGAGCTTACTTGTTTGTCGAAAAGATCTTTTAACATATATATCTCTCTTTTTCTCTTTCACGCTTTGCGTGCAATGTACAAGCAAACAGAGTTTATTTTTACATAGGGAGAGCTTCGCATTTTCTCTCCTAATACAAATATGAGGAGGCCTTTTAAGTTTAGGAGCGGAACCGAATGATTATACGGGTTGAACCATGTACGAGCCCTGTTAGGAAAATATGCCTTTGGGTAGTGGGAGAAGATAGTATGTGTGTACATCGTTCAAAGATAATTAAATTTCACTGAAATAATACAAGAAATTCGGAGTCTGCAATGACATTTATTAAATGCTCATTTAATAATACATAAATATATCTATATATATAAATTTCAAATATATTTTCTTAAATTTTGTATAGTTCTCCAAAAAGAAAATAATAACTTTTTTTTAACCAGCTCGTTTTTAACACATGTTTTTTTTGTTTTGTCAATTTTGCTAAATATTTGGAAAAGTCTTAAAAAGATTCTAAAATCAATTGTAGAACGAGTTCTGGACATTTTACATTCGGATGGAGTTGGGCTTGCCTTTCCGAATAGCGTTCCATTATTTACTTTATTGATTAAATATATATATTGGGACGAAAGATACACGAGGATCAATCAGAAAGGTTCCCAGTAAGAGGTTATCACATGTCAAAAGACGAGTGAAACTCGCTCATATTCTATTTCAGAGTAGTTTTCCTTTAAACATTCTATATAATATAATATCAGGAGTAGCGCCTGTCGGACGCAATATACACCAATTAGTAACCACATTGAAATTCTTTTAGAAAGAGACTTGGTCCTTTGATTATTCCATTTAATTACAGTTTTTCAGAATATTATATAGTCTGAATTTAAAAAATAATTGAGAAGAAGACGATAAAAAGTCTTGGAAAAACTAAATTAGCAGTTCTACTTTAGGTCTTAGGTGTTCTTACTTCTTACTAAGAAAAGAGTTTTGATTTAAGAAGAAGAATGAATGATAATAATTGGGTTTTGAACAATATTTTATAATACTATTGCCCTTGTTTTTCTTTATTCTTTAGCCACGATTTCAAGCTGGTCTTTGACATCGACATACAAACGACATTTTCCAAGGCGGATCGCCTGATCTACGGTGAATCGGCCATGACCCATGCCATGGTCTTCACAGCCGTCTCCGTGGATGTGAGTGCTCTAGTCGACTAATGAAACCCCTTTGGAGCTCACTAATGTACTCTTATTTGTACCTTGCAGAAAAGTGGCGTGGCCCAGAAGCTCCGGGTGGAGAACTCGTGGGGCGAGGACCGCGGCGAGAAGGGCTACCTGGTGATGAACTCCGACTGGTTCAGGGAGTTCGGATTCGAGGTGGTTGTGGACAAGAAGTATGTGCCCGAGGATGTGCTAAGCGTCTTCAACCAGGTTCCGATTGTGCTGCCCGCCTGGGATCCCATGGGAACGTTGGCGCAGTAAGCCAGCAGCAGAGCAGCATATATTATATATATATTTAATAACAATATATATACAAAGCTTTACGAGAGCAGCAATTTGGCAGCGACGCCGCTAGCGAGCAATCTTTGAGCTGCAACCGAGTTTTCAAAGTTCAATTTTCTTTCTGCGCAATTAAACAAGCTTTCATTTGTGTACATTGTTTCGTCCTTTGGTCAGCTGTTTTTTCCGTGTTCTTTTTGTCTAAATTCTCCGTTTCCTTGCACATCCCTCCCCCGCCTAATTATAAATTATAAATATACAAATATTCATTAAAATCTAATTATTAAAGTAAAAATACACTTGCGCGCGTCAATTCTCTGTAAAACAATTATTTTGTGTTTAGCCTAAGGACAAACGAAATTTCTCAGTTCTCCCCAAAATTTTTTCTTAGATTTTGCAGCGGGCAATTGAAAAAAGTAAAATATATATATATATACATTACAAACGAGAAATAAAAACAAATGAATAATGTAAATGCATTTTTTTACGTATATACAATTACATATTAAATAAATATATTGAAAACAATTCTCTTTACCTAAGCTCACAGTTGGAATAATCGAAGGAAAGCAGGAACACTGGGCCGCCCGTCTCTTTCTCTACTAGGATAATGTACAATTTGATCGATATATCATAGTGTCTCTTTAGTTTCCCATTTTCCGCATCCGGCGCTGCTCGTACTCGTAGACGAGCCGGTGCCAGATGCCGTGGCACATCCGCACCAGCCGCACATCCTTCTCCTCGTTGACCCGCGCAAAGGCGTACTGCTGCCGGATTAGATGCTTCGCCACCCGCAGCTGCCCTCGCTGGATCAGCGAGATGCTGTAATACAGCTTGCAGCGGGCCTGCAGGAAGGGATCACCGAGACGGAGACCGATCTTCAGCTGCTGCAACGATATCTTGCCCGCTGTCTCCGCCTGCAAGTGTATTCGGGATTTATCAGAATTACCAGAATTATCAGAATTATTACAAATCCACCTGGGATACCTACGCATCGCTCGAACTGCTCTCCCAAGGCAGAGAAGCCTCCGCCCAGCGTCGAGAGCCAGGACATGAGGTGCTCCACCTCTATGTGCTCCCAGAGGGTGTGTGCCAGCATATGCGCAAACCGGTAGTCGATGGTATCCCTCTCCGGCGGACGGAACTCCAGCCAGATGAGCTGCACACCGTGCACCGTCTGCAGGCGTTCGCCCATCACTCGCTGCTGGAGGAACTCGCGCAAATAGTAGTTGCCATTGATGGCGTCGACCTCGATGGTCAAGCGCCGCAGCCTCTTCTTCTGGGAGCAGGAGTCTCCAGCTTCCGGCTTTGGACGGTTGTAGAAGTGCAAGCCCCTCCAGTAGTCGTGCACGCAGACAGTCAGAGATGCGGACATCTGGGAGAGACATCTGGGGTTGTAAGCATGCCATATTCTTGGGAAAGATACTCACTTTGCTCCGTGTGTACACGTTAAAATTGAAATTAAATTAATAGTTAAAGGTTGTAGCTATATTGGGCTGCCTTTCGGTTGATTCCACAGGTTCCTTGGATTGGATGTGTAAAGGATATCCAGTACGTAACCTTGAATTAGGAAGCTTGTTGGTGTTGTTGTTGGCGCAGCGCGAGGTCACTCGATTCGGCCCACGCAGTGCCTGTTTATTTGCTATTTGGTTTTCTATAGTCTTTCTGTACCTTTTATTTCAGAAATGGCACTTCTTGGAGTCTTTCGGCTTTCGCACCGCCATAAACACTTTATAGTTTACAATTTGAGCTATTCTATCACACTTTTATCAGAAGTTTTCCGCCATCGCCTTCCGGCTTCCTAACCCTTTTCGGTTTGCGAAACCTGGAGGAACACCACCAATACAGATTTAAATAACGCTTTTAGCGAGTTTTGTGCCGTAATGTAATTGAAATGTATAAATAAATATAAATTCAAAAATACAACTAAGTTCTGCAAATCAGCTGTGGAGCTCTGTCGACCACCCGCGATAGGCTTTTTGCGTGGGAGCTTATATTTGTTATCGATAGCTTCAGTCATATATTTAAATATGGACATTTAGCAGTAAAACCTGGATCAAATAAAGTTACGTCTATAGATTTTATGTTTTATTTTTCTATTTACATTTGAATGAGTCATTATTGATTTCTGTTTTGGTTTGTATTATCATTATATAAGGATAAATTAAATAATGCTTTTAAAAAGTACTGTGATATATATATTTAATTTATTAAAAAAAGCAATTATATACTTTATAAAATAAAGCTTACAATATAAAAATCGTAAAAGAATTCTTGTATAGTTGCAGATATTATGACCGTCTGGCAACGTCCGGCCATAATGGTGGCGATGTGACCAGATGCAGCACATGGGACTCTAAAACTGTAAAAATGATCAGTTGATCGATCGACAACTAGTTTGGCGCCTCAATTTATCTATATTTAAATTGACTAATATTTTAGCCAAAAACCAAGTCTATATTTGTGTGAAGTTGTTGTAGAAACTAAAATTAAATGTATTAAAATAGTTTTATAAGTGCTTTTTATTTTAAGGCAATCGAATGATGAAAATTATTTAGCTAATTTATTCTTAATATTATTCTTTCGGACTTAAAATTAAAAATATACCAAATTGAACTAAAGTTTATTGTCGTTTATTGAAATTCTACGATCTAGGACGTAGTTTACATGGAAAGAAGTTAAGTAAGGTTTGAGAAAAATTAAATAAGAATCTAATAATTATTGTGTGTGGACTTTAGGTTTTTCTTCTGTTAACTATGCATGCATTTTTATCTTTTTCATCAAATAACAAGCAAGTCTAAAAGCTATTACTAGATAATTATAAATACAATGAAATCCAATCGACTGTTAGAGTACACACTGTGGACTGCATTCAATTGCCGCCAAAAGCGGCCAATTCAAATTCCAGATTATTTATACAAATGGTGGCGCACTTTTAATTTGCTGGAAACCCCGACTCTGGATCGCTGATTAATTTAGAGAATGGTTTAATTTTAGAGCGAACTTAATTGTCCGTCCATGTGTCAATAATTCCAAGTGGAAAATGACTCAATTTCCGCGGAGCAACTGCACATTCAGCGAGTGTCTGCTGCAATTGCATTCAACATGGCCATTATCATTATCAAACAAATGTTTCGCCCCACGATCTCTCAGTGCCAACAAATCTGTTAACAGTTGGCCATAATTGTGCAGCAGCGGCAACATGTCCCCACACTTTTCTCCCTTCCAGCCCCGTCCCTTTTGAGCACTGAGAGGAAATATTTTTACTGAGAACGTTTATTATTCGTAAAAAACAAACTTTGCTGTCTGTCGCTGTAAAAGGTAACTCTTTCCTATAAATATATTATATTATTGAAGCACTTTTAATTTTTGTTATATAGTTTTTAAACCTATATTATATAATATATTCAAATATAATAAAATAATGTATATCATCATTCAGCATTGGTAAGGAAATATCATTTTTTTGCATTTAATAATTTCTTGATTAGTTAACCAAAACTGAAGGATTTAATTGCATGATATCCACCCATTTTTTCCTGTGCATCTCATTCATAATTTCGTTGGCTGCTTTGTCGTCCCTTTTCCACTTCCCATTCCCTTTGCACTCCCTTTTTGTTGCTATTCTTGGCGCTCGCCTTTGTTGTTGTTGGTTGTGGCGTTGTCATCGATAGCATTAATTTCGGTAAGTGCGGCCCAACTCCCCAACAGAGGGCGCTGCCGCCCCGATCTGCTCCGATCTGCCGCGGACTATACATATATCCTCTAAATCTTATTCTGCTTGCCACACACACATTTCAACACGACTTTTATGGCACGACATTTTGGGAGGGCAAAAAACATTTTTCTGAATTATGCGCTCAATTTCCGCTGAATCGACGAGGCCAGACTTTCCCCTCCGAAAGCCCTAATACTACATAGCAATATATATCCCCAGTCCATCAGGGAATATAATAAAAATTTGGCGAGATAGGGCATACTTTCAACTGTAATCACTTAAAAATTATTTATTTTAAATGCTTACAATGCATTATATTAATATATATTTATTTAATATATTATATGTATATAAATATTTTAATATATATTTTAGTATATATATTATCTTTAGGCATCGAAATATTCTTTATTTGCTTTTGTTTTTAGAGAATTCTGCCTCAAAGGAATGGATATCTGAGGCTTCAGTTCGAAACTCGCCTGTATTCAATTTTTATGCAATTTTTATTTCATAATTTTCACGCTTCGTAAAACGGCAGCAACATTGTTGTTCCAGTTCCAAGCACGTGCGCCAGATGAAAAAATAAAATAAAAATACAAAATACTGGGGGATGGTCCCGAAGGGGTTGGGGCTATATGTATGAGTGCCCGGGGCAATGACAGATCCACGCGGAGTGATTTGTTTGGGGGCGTGTCAGCAATATGTCAAATACGCACTCGAGAGCCGCGCATGCGCAGGCGTCCCCACCGAAAGGATGCCCGTTTCCTGCGACCCACATACTCCTTCCTTCTCCGATCCATCGCCTCGTCATCCTCCGTCCTTCTCTCAGAGTGATCCTATTTTTTCTGTTTTTTTTGGGCTGGTCTTAGGCCGATATCCACTTGAGGCGCGTGTCGACACTGGATCGGTGGTTCGGGAAATAAGGAAAAAACATTACAAGCTGTACTCCGACTATTTATTATCCTAACTGAGTTTTATGACATCTTAATTTTAAATTCTTTTTATTAAGCTTGAAAATATTAATATTAATCGATTAAATTGATATTTGCTTATTACAACATCGGAAACAGTTCTTTAATCAATTTATGACGTTTGCTAGTTCCTTGTGATTCCCAACTCCATATTCTGTTTCGATTTTGCACAAAACAAACAGGTGTAAGTGGACAAAAAGTTAACTGATTGATGAATAATATTATATAACAATGATAAAAAAATATTCATATATCAAATTTACTGTCGAAATTGACAAATATCTTAAACATAAATTCATTATCTCTGTGGCGCTATAATTCCCAAATGAGTTCTTGGTTGTTGTCGTTTTTAATATAATTAATAGGTTTAGGTAATATTTCTTTCCCAAATCAAGTTCAGTCCTATTTAGCTTAGAATATTAACGAATTAGAAGATTAGATAGATAGATCGAATTTAATGGTTTCATTTATTCTGGAGTCCTAAGTGCGATTATCTCTGAAATATACCCTATCTATGTGCCGTTGCAATGTGGGTAACGGTGCTGATCTTTTTTTTTTAATGCATAAACAAAGCCTCAAGTGTCAGCAACAACAATAACAGCCGAGGAAAATCGGGAAATCTTGGGGAAAATTCAGAGAGCGGAAAAGCGAGGGGAACAACATAAACACGGTTTCACTTTCAAAGCGATTAGCCACGGATGCGCCTGAGCTGGTCCCCAATAGCCACGCCAACAACAAACACGCTCGCAGTTGATAAGAATAACAGTTTCAGTTTGATCTGCAGTGCACTGGAAGAAAACTATTATATATATTTATTACTTCAACTTTCTCTTTATTGTAATATTTATCATTTAATGCACAGAATGTAAACAACACAGCAGTCTAGGCTTTTTTAACAGTTTTTTATTTTTTTCATATAGTCAAAGCCATTTGTTTTGGAATATTAAATTTAAAAATTTTAGATAAATCTTAAATTAAGTCTTAGCTATTTTTTCTCATATCTAGCCACTATGTTCTGTTTCCTACTCACACAAATGTAGTTCTAGCATGTCAATGCATTGCCTGGCCAACACGCTTTACAGCAAACAAGAAAGATGGCTATAATCGAGTGACCCGACCACAGAATACCCGGTTCTCAGCTCATGGATTCTAGGCTTGAGATAAATATAGATTCTAAAGTGGGAATTGTATGAACTTAGTTAAAGAAAAAATATAATTATTAAGTCAATCTAATTTTTTATAGTTACGAAAATATATAATGTTCTACATTTTTTTTAAGTGCAGCACTTGAGAGCGGCACAGAGAGAGGGAGAATGGGAGAGAGAGAGAGAGAGTGGGCAATCTGACACCATGCGAGTGATTGAAACGACAGGCGACACACACCGCACACCTACACGGCCCGGCGGCGTGCGCATGTGTGTGCGTGGAGTGGACCCACCACGGCGCAGGGTGACAATAAATATTGAAAATATTCATTTTACAGTGGCATCGAAATGATCCCGCCGGACCATATTTCATGCCAGTTCAAGTGGCCAGTGTCCCTGGGCCCTGGTCGCTGGTCGCTGGTCGCCGGGCCACCCCATCCATTATCGCCACATAATGATAGCACTGTACATATATACGAGTCGGATCCCGAGATATAGTACGTCATGCATAGCCCCGATTACGATTACTTATCGCCCACGAAAGTGTCGAGCCGCGATAGTGGCAAGTACACCACTTTGGCGCAGAATTCACTGAGTGAATCCGAGGGGCTTGGGTGAGCTTTCCTAGTGACCTTATGGAGAACATACCTGGCCCAACCTGCTCTTTGATTGTTCACCAAAGCTGACACATGCACCTTGTGTTGGGATTATCTTTGGCAGTGAATCACTTGAGGGCAAGTGAATCACTCATCCAGAGTTTAGTCAGTTCCGTTTCCGGTTAAAGGGGGTGGCCATCAAGTGGTTATTTAGTCATAGTAACATTATTTATAAAATCACGAATCACATATTAAATTATTCGTTAGTCTTTATTTTTGGATCCCCCTTTAAAACGGAGTACATTATTCGTAAGTTTTGAGTTCTTACTCTTACCACTCTTACCCAAAAGTATCTCCTAAGGTTAGTCAGTTCCGTTTCCGGTTAAAGGGGAAGGTCACTTAGGTCACTTAAGCTACTTAGTCATAATTGAGCAGGTAACCTTATGTATTAGATCCCCTTTAAAAGGAGTATATTATTTCTTAGTCTTTAGGTAACTTTATTTAAGTGGCTTGATCTAGTTTCACCTAGAGTCTTCTCTCTTCGCCTTGCAATGGAACTCTTACCCAAAAAGTATCCCCTAAAGTTAGTCAGCTCCGTTTCCGGTTAAAGGGGAAGGTCATTAGGAGGGGTATTTAGTTATAGTTAAGCAGGTAACCTTATTTATTAGATCCCTTTTAAAAAGAGTAAGTTACTTGTTAGTCTTTAGGTAACTTTATTTAAGTGACTTGAACCCAAAAAGTATCTCCCAAGGTTAGTCAGATCCGTTTCCGGTTAAAGGGAAAGGTCACTTAGGTGAAGGTACTTAGTCATAGTTAAGCAGGTAACCTTATGTATTAGATCCCCTTTAAAAGGAGTACATTATTTGTTAGTCTTTAGGTAACTTTATTTAAGTGACTTCATCTAGTTTTTTCTCTCTTCGCCTTGCAATGGAACTCTTGCCCAAAAAGTATCTCCTAAAATATGCCTGTGCATCCCCTCTGAAAAGTATCTTTGCCCCGCCTTGCTCAATCAGTCGGCGACACATCTGTTTGTTCTTGGCCGTTGTTTTTGTGAAAATTTTATGCAAGTGATGAGAAATTTATGTTCTACTTGGTCGCCGCTCCAAAGGCGAATTGCATGCCAATTTGTTCTTATTTATGAGAGGACAACGGCGGAGGGGGCTCCCTGCGAGAAGATATATAGAGTATGTGGCGTTATTAAATTTTAGACACACGCACAGCTCTTTGAAGATGCGGCCCCTGCCCTGCTCCTAGTTTCCCCATTTCCCTGGGATATCATTTCCCCAAAAGCAAAATTATACTTAGACATTTGTGATACTCTGGTTCCTGGCCAAAGTTCAACATGCCACACAATCCATCTAACAGAAACGCTCCGTGTCACAATCTCCGTGTGACTAATGAATGTCGCATTTGATGGCTTGTCACAGCTCTGAGTTTTTTGTTTTCATTTTTCCGAACTATGTTTGCTCGGGCGTGTGAAATTGAGTTCTGACTTTCGTGTGCAGGTTAAACGTCGGACGGGTGACGTTACTAATGATAGCGCGCCTCCATGTGTCGCCCGAGGTTCAGTAGTCACAGTTCTTAAGATTGTATTTTTTTATTGTAGCCTGGTATAATATATATACCCTTCAGATACTTTAGAAAGAGGTACCTTCCAACCGAAGATGTATATTTTTTCCTGATCAGCATCACCAGGCGGGTTGACTTAGCCACGGTTGTTCCTCTGAAATATCTCAGAGACTAGCTGCCAACATTTTCTCGTCCATTCCGCCATGTTAGATTTAGGTTTTCATACCCGGTGCCCCATAAATTAGACCAATAGAGCCCAGGAAAATTGCCTTTGTGTTGGTAAGAACAATATAATAATATAATATAATATACATATACATATATTTTATTTAACAATGCATTAAACTCTTCAAAAAGCTAGATTTAGCCACAAAATTACAATTTAACAGCACTGGTGCCTTGCTAAAGTTCTGGGCAGCCTCTGCATTATTGTGATAGATGGCCCGAAGTAAGAAATACATCAAAGTGGCTAGATATGAGAAGAACAGTTTTTAATAGTGCATAAAAATAGCTATTTAAATCTCTACAAATCAACCGCACTGGTGCCTTGCTAAAATTCTGTGCATACTGTGCTTACTGTGACCGTGGGTCAGGACACCATTGAATAAGAGCACAATTATACATTTGTCTCTTAATAATTTTGGTACCGGGTATTTCACAGTCGGGCACAATAGTTCTACTCAATTAAACTATATAAAATAATTGTTGTAGAGGTAAGCGATTGCCCTGAAACCTTTAGTTCTTGACGCAAATGAGAAATGAGAAAATATTAAACATGGATAGCTTTTTGGAAACAGAGTACCTACTCGTATAGAACTAAGTTAAAATTAAATATAAAATTAAAGAATGCACCCATTTAAGTGATTATATTCTAGGTGGGTATTGCTCGATCAATCCGATTTCAATGAGTAATGAGGAATTATATCTATAGACAACAAAATCCGATGGCGGCAATGAAAACGCCACAAACGTCTTCGCTCCTTGGCTTTTATTCACATGACTGACGGCCGATGGCCGCCTCAAGACCCCAATTTGGCAAATAAATCCATTTTAAATAGATCGATGGACTGTCCGCCTGCCAGGTTCCGTGAGGGGTTTATATATTTGCCGCGGAACCGACTTTCCATTGGCCGAGGATCCCCGCCTCGTCAATCGTCGGAGCGGCAACTTATCAGAGTGGAAAACTCATTTCGAGGGTCGATGGACGCGCAATGATAACAAATAGAGAGAGATGGCGAGAGGGAGAGAGAGAGAGAGGGGAGAGTCGCTGGGAAATCAAAGGAAAGCAGAGGAAAATGGGAGATACGGTTTTATGGCTTCCTTTGTCTATTTTTTCACCCTCTCCCGGCACCCAAATCTTCTGACACCCTTCTCTCCCTCGGAATGACTTCCCCCTGAAGTACTTTCCCATCTTAAGATCACCTTTGGGTTGAACTCCTTGCTTTCCTTCTAGAGATATATATATGCCTAGTGATATATTGTTTTATTATTGTCCATGTTATATTTAATATTTTTATTATAATAGAGCTGCTAAGCCAGAATCTGCCTTCTAAAACTCATAGCTCTCAAGGAGTCGGATTCTAGAAGGTAAAGTATCTTTGGGATGGCAGTGTACTGTTCCGCTTTCCCTGCAGACTCCTCCTATATTTGTTCTTTCAAGTTTTCCATTTTCCATTTTCCACCTTCCACCTTCCCCCTGTTCCGCCCCCTTCCTCGCTGCTCTTTCGTTGGCTCATCCCAATTAAAGCCACGGCACTTTTTGTTTAGAAAGAGACGCGGCACCCCGAAGGAAGCGGCCGCCGAAGTGAGATGGAGATAAGGCGCTGTAGCATAAACAAGATGGTTAATGGAAAATCGTATTTTCCCGGCTATTTCCCGGGGGACCCCTCCCAATTGCGGCATCGACTTCGGCCATTTTGTATTCAAAGAGAAGTCCGTTTGGGTTTTTGTTAATTATGCTCTTGCCGCTGCGCTTCTCTTACGCTTTCCTTGCTTTTATTACTCGAAACTGTTTCAGTTTTATGTATCCATATAGAGAGATATGTATTGTATTTACATTGAATAAAGTAAGTGATTAAAATGTTAGGCAAAAAAAAAAAACAAAACAGTAAAATTACAATGTTACGTCTACGTATTACATCAAGAGATATATTTTTTTGGCTTTCCTTTCTTTTTTGGCACACAAATTCATTAACTTAAGAGCTAGAACTACAAAAAAAAATTATAATAAGGATAATAATATTTTGTATGGTAATTTTAGTTGTAAAATACTTGTAATACTTGTTGCATTTATTTTTTGGTTTTTCTTGCTGCTAATACTTGAATCCTGCTGAAATCAGGAATATGGTCCGAGGCTCGAGTATTTGATTCTGAAGGACAAAGCTACAAAAGGGAAAACTACTCAAATGTGAAAATATTTCAATGTGTAAAAAGGAAATTCTGATCATTTAGAATACTTGTCTGGAAGAGCTGGAAATATCTCAATGTTTATCGATGTAAAATCGGGTTTCTTTCATATTAAAACATATAAAACATCGAGTCTTTTCCAGCTGTACTTTAGACGTATTTAATTTGCCAAAAGAAAAGGCTCAAAAAGAAGTTGAGACCAATTAAAAAATTATTTTAATATGCTTTACTGTAAAACAGAAAAATTATCGATGCTTATCGATTTAAAATCGATTTTATTTTCATATAAAAGCATCGACAACTTTGATTTCTTTTTCATTACTATGGTAAATGGTAAGGTATGGTTTTTTATGCTTAATCTGAGACATATTTGAAGGCCAAAAGATTGACTAAAATAAGTTACACATTTGAGTTGTTGTTACTAGAGTCCTATTACTTAGGAAATTATACATTCAATATGTATTTTTAGACCAGAGGGACGGGACAAGGGACTTCTCTGACGGACAGATCTAAAAGGATTTATTTATATATATGTGATCTTTAATCAGGGGTCTTCATTAAATTTCCCTTCAAGATCGAATGCTAGCTCTTCTGCCATTTCGGACACATATTCCCGATCCTAGCGGGGATTCTCTAGCGGGGCACCAGGTCTATGTAGCTATTGGGTCGCATCATCTGGTGGTGGGCCGCCGAGCCGTAGAAGCTGGGGTAGCTGGCTCCCATGCCGTAGGCGGCGGCGGCCGCGTGGCGCGACACCTTGAGCTTGTCGTAGGCGCTGGCATAGGGTCCGTGTCCGTGCCCGTGTCCGTGACCATGGCCGTGTCCGTGTCCGTGGCCATGGTGGTAGTGGGCGGCCGCAGCAGCCGCCGCATTGTGGTGGTAGATGGCCCCGAAGTTGCTCTGCTCCTGGGCATAGGGCTGCCCGATGCTGGAGTAGATGTTGGCCGCCGCCATCACCTGGGTGGCGCCCGAGCCGGCGGAAGGCGAGGCCGCCGTTGCCGCTGCGGCTGCTGCAATGGATGTGGCAGCTGCGGCTCCAGGGGCCGAGGCCGAGGCCGTTGCTGGCGGGGATGCGGAGCTGGTGGAGTGCGGCGTGAGGGGATGGTGGGGCTGGTAGGCATGGTGGTAGCCCCCATACTGGCTCCCGTTCTGTACCTGCTGGTGTTGCTGGTGGAGATGCTGCTGCGGCGGCAAGGGATGTTGCTGCTGCTGCTGCTGCTGGAGTTGCTGCTGCTGCTGCTGTTGTTGCTGCTGGAGCTGCTGCTCCATCTGGTAGCCAAGGAGGTCCGGGGAGTTGCCGGAGGTGGAGCTGCTGGAGGGCGTGGCCGGGAGCTGCTGCTGCTGCAGCTGCGCCTGCTGCTGCTCCACCACCAGGTCGGTGCAGCCCAGGCTGAAGTGGCTGCCCGTTGCCGTTCGCTCCTTGAGTTGCTGCTGCTGCAGGTGCTGCTGTTGCTGTTGCTGCTGCTGTTGCTGCTGCTGCTGCTGCTTCATGCGGGCCTGGCTCTCGTGGCTCATGCTGGACATGCTGCTGCCACTGCTGCCGGTTCTGTAATTGCCACAAATAAGCAAAAGTTCGAGATTACAGTAAATTTGAAATCAATAAAAATAATATATTTATAGCTAAAATGTCCAAAGGAGATTATAGGAAAGCTACGCCTCTAATACTCTAACTCTAATACTCCATTGCGTTAAATTTTCTCAAGAAAAGGATTAAGTTACATACTTTAAAAATCGTTAGCCAGATTATAATTTGTAGCAAATTTAAATAGCAGAAAATATGAGTATTAATATATAATAATTAATCCGAAATTATTGAATCACAAAATAACTGTAGCAACTGTACCCGGAAATACGAAAATCAACGAATCAGTGTGACCAGGAGCCTAAAACGTTTGCGATAAACACGATAACGGAGGTCACACTTCGCATCGCGTTAGGTTTTTAGATATAATTACCCAAAAGATAGTCGGTTAAGTTGGCTTTCACGTAATTTTAAGGACGAACTTTATCAATCATTTAAAATAACAACAAAAGCACCTCTACAAAAACTATCTTTAAGTTAGAAGGCATGGTTTTCTCTCGAATTTGTATTTATAAAACTATGAGCTTTTTTAAGAAAGCTTAACAAAAAAAACCAATGTAACCTTAGGAAATGTTATATCTTATAATACTTGTGATTTATAAAATGTATATGAATGGAACGAAAGCATACGACTTGAAAAATGCTCCAAGACCCATTGGAGCAAAAGTTTGAAGGAAAAAACTCCCAAGCGACTTGAAGTATTTTTTCTGTAATAAACAACTCTAAGCACAGTCGTAAACAATTGGGCACTGATTTGTTTACACTATGCTGCGAAGCTGGGGCTTCGGTTCGACAAATATGAAACGAAATTAATTGTTTATGCCGCCGGCACATCTGTCAGCCGTCGCATCAGCATCATCATCTTTCGGGCTTCTGTTCTACATTCTGAAGTTCTTTTGTTTTTGAGTTATTGTTTCTTCTTTTTTGGGATTTTTGTTTGGCATTTTCAATATATATTTGTGTTACTGCGACGCGTCGGCAATTCCGGGAAAGTCTTTGCCCGTCGACCGAATGTCTAGTTCCACTTGGACTCTCTTTCTGGGTTTTGAAGTTTTTTGGGAAAGCGATTTTATGATATGGGGACCGCTAAAAAGATTCTCAGAGTCAGCTGGTGACTTCCCGAAATATAGGTCACTCGATTTCGATCTGATTTGGTTTTTTTTTAACTTGATATCCATAGGCTACAAGGGTGTTATAACCGAGTGACAGCCGAAACAACCTATAAGGTTGATTTATTCTAATTAGCATGGCCAGGCGAGTCGATTTAGCCATGTCATAGGAACATGTTGCCCAAATCTGAGTAGTATTGGCTGAGAAACATGTTGCTAAACGTGTGCAACATCGGTATGTTGCAGTATCAATGGGTGTTGCCCAACATGTTTCTAGCTACATTTTCTTGAGCACTGCGCCATGTTATAATAGGGATTTTTGGAGTATTTTATGCACCTTTAAGAATACAACTTCGAGAACATTTGCGACTTAACTTGATTTGTTATACATATATACGTTTTTGGAGAAAAAGCTTGATGTTTTGTGTTTTAAACAAATATGTGAATATAACCTATACGACTGTATTATGTAGGAAAAATATAAGTATTACTTATAAGGGATTTTGAGATATTTTATGCACCTTTTAGTATACAACTTCGTTTTTTTACTATCTTATTTCCTGTTTTTAACATTTTCTGGATTACATTTTCGACTTAACTTGATTTGCTATACATATATACGTTTTTGGAGAAAAAGCTTGATGATTGTGTAATTAAACAAATATGTACATTTAATCTATACCACTGTATTATGCAGGAAAAATATAAGTATTACTTATAAGGGATTTTGAGATATTTTATGCACCTTTTAGTATACAACTTCGTTTTTTTAGTATCTTATTTTCTGTTTTTAACATTTTCTGGATTACATTTTTGACTTAACTTGATTTGCTATACATATATACGTTTTTGGAGAAAAAGCTTGATGTATTGTGTAATTAAACAAATATGTACATATAACCTATACGACTGTATTATGTAGGAAGAAATATAAGTATTACTTATAAGAGATTTTGAGATATATTATGCACCTTTAGTGTATACTAAAACTTCGTTTTTTTAGTATCTTATTTTCTGTTTTTAATATTTTCTGGATTACATTTTCGACTTAACTTGATTTGCTATAAGTATATTAGTTTTTGGAGAAAAATGTGGATATTTTTTGTATTAAACAAATATGTATAAGCTAAACCACTATCTTATGCAGGAAAAATATTATTATTATAAAGAATTGTTGCAATAAGTTGTAGTAAATTATATGCTGTCAAAAATGTAGGCCAAAATCATTTAAGGAAAATGGAAGCACATGTTTTTTTCTCTCATTCTAGAAACCCAAAAACTAATACATTTGTTCTCCATAAGTAAATTATAACTAGGAAATTGGTTAATTGCAAGGTATAAGGTATAATTGGTATAATTGGTTAATTGTTAGCTATATTAGGAGGTCACTTACACATCGTTGGTGCCATCATCCCGAAAGCCTTTGGCAAATGGATTGCTGGAAATCTTCAACTGTGTCACCTGTAAGAAGGCAGGAATGTGGAGAGCATTTTTATTTGACAGGCGAGGCAGTGTGCCAGCAGTGCTGGAAGCCAAAACCAATAAATTAGATTCCCCAACAAATTAGAGGAAAATGTTTACAACTGGAAATGCCAGCCATGCCAGCGGCGGCAGAGACACGGAAAATGATTTGCAATAAATTTGGAGGGGCGGCCGCGGCCGAAGGGGTGAGCTCCGAGTGTTAACACCCACATCGAGCACATAAATAATTTAAATACTTTCCAAGCATGTCTGGGCGGTATTTATAGCAAATGTTCTCGGCCAGCGATTACCCGAGCCCGGACCCCCGAAAAGAATATTTCTCGCTCCACTTGCTGGAATTATGAATTATCCCCCAGACAAATACGAGAGCCCCACAACTCGGGGTCGCTGTGGTTCGTCAACGAACTGGGAAGTCAGCGATAAGGTGTCAGTCCCAAGCCCAAAACAGTCGTTATTCCCCGACATCGAACCCCAAGGCGCCTATAACTAGTTGCAAATATTTGCCAGCGTCGGTCTCTTGAGTGCTTATCAGCAAGCCCCCTCTCCAATTCCCAGTAATATGGGAAATTTAGCCATTTTCCTAGAAGGTATGCCCATGTTTTGGCACATCAAGTGCATACTGGGGTGGCTGGTTTCCTGGAAAAGTTATTACTGCAAGCCCCACTTTGTCACGATTTTATTTGGTTTATTTTCATTTATTTATTGATATGACTCTAGTGCCAGAGCTCTAAAAACATATAAAACTAATTGGAAATATCACAAACTGCAAGATGCCTTTCCTAAACAAAAAATACTTTTAAGAACTGAAATCAACGCCTATTATTAAGCCAAGTAACCTAAACTTTATTCTATTAAGTATGCAGAATCTTGTATTTTGAATAGCAAGTACATTTTGTGGTTGAGAAAAATATTTTCCATTTAATTCCTATTCAGATTTTATGTACAAATACCTACTTATCTATGTTTGCCTCATAAATATTCAAATAAAATAAATAAACTTTAAAAGGCAAAATACAATTTAAGCCATTACATTTGCTAGAAGGACTATAGATACCTCCCTGCCTAAAAGTAATACCAATATTCCCGGATTAGGGCTCCCAACGAACAGCCTATTGATTAGTGTATTTCCAGGGTCGTTGTCTGACTTTCCCAGAACAGGCGTTATATATAATCAAATATATTTGTGCGGCTGTTGCCCGAATAAAATGGATGGGGGAACGGGCTGCGAGCTTTGGCCGCTCTCCGCCCGATATAAATTATGGGAAAAACATAAACAATGAGGCCAAAATGGCACAAAATGGTCGCGGCCTCTTGTTTTGGTCTTTGGTATGCCAAGGGAAAACCAGAAGCTGGAAAATTTGAGAGGAAACTGGGAGGGGGCCTTAGGCAATTAGTGACGCTGGCAGAAAAGAAACTGAAGTGAAAAGCCTGGACTTTCTGTACCAAAATCGACAATAATTAGTTGTAATTAATTGAGCCAACTCACCCGCTGGTTCTGGTAGGCAGTTACGGCCGTAAAGCTCGTCTCCGGAAAGATAAATGTGCGGAAGTGACTGGAGTGCTCGTTTTCATCCAAGGACGCGTTCTTCGGCGGCAAGTACACCAAGTGGAAGCGGGGCTGGTAGCGATGCATCGAGTTCAGTATGATCTAAGTGTTAATGAAAGATAATAATTAATTAAAAAAAGGGAAAATAAAGTGGAAAAACCACACTCAGGAGCTTCAGGGGAAGCTATCAGGACAATGAGATATAAAGAAGATATGAGACTTAAGTCAGTGAGAACTGACGTTCCATTTGAGTGAGTAAGAAATAAGGAGAAGTAGCTGGATATATGAAAAAATATATCAAAAATATCTGGTAATATTGTTTAATAATTAAAAGGAGCAATTGATCTCTATAAAAGGCTAGATTTAGCGGCACTGGTGCGCTGTTTACATAGTGTGCATACTGTGCGTGTGGACACCACTGCTTTAAGTGACTACAAGCACATACAAAAATTGTGGAAACATATAGCAAACATATCTTATAATACTGTTTAATAAATAGAAGCTTAATGGGAAGCTATAAGGTCAATAAGACAGAAAGAAGATCTGAGACTTAAATCAATAAGAACTGACATTTTAGAACTCCTTTTGTTTAAGTAAGTAGCTGAAGTAGCTGAATATATAAAAAAATATTGCAAAAATATCTAGTAATATTGTTTAATAATTAAAAGGAGCAATAGAGCTCTAAAAAAGGCTAGATTTAGCCACAAAACTACAATTTAGCGGCACTGGTGCGCTGTTTACATAGTATGCATACTGTGCGTGTGAACACCACTGCTTTAAGTGACTACAAGCACATATACAAAATGTGGAAATATATAGCAAACATATCTTATAATACTGTTTAATAAATAGAAGCTTCAACGGAAGCTATAAGGTCAAAAATGATTAAATCAATTAAATCAATGAGAACTGACATATGAGAATTCTTTTTATTAAAGTAAGTAGCTGAAGTAGCTGAATATATAAAAAAATATATCAAACATATCTAGTAATATTGTTTAATAATTAAAGGGAGCAATGGAGCTCTAAAAAAGGCTGGGCTTAGCCACAAAACTACAATTTAGCGGCACTGGTGCACTTTTAATTTTTTTTAAATTTTTAAGCCAGAATTTAGGGGCAAGTGACTCACATGTCCGTTTTCGTCCAGTTGGTTGTTGGTGAGCTTCAGCTTGTCGAAGGACACGATCTGCTTCATCCAGTTGGAGCCGGCAGCAGGGGAGTCGGGGTGCACGTGGATCCTGGGCGGGGAGATGGGATCCGCCTTGCCAGCCACCACCCAGCAGGAGCTATAGATTATAATTATTTAATTATAATATTAGGGCTTAGTTGGGGAAACATTTCTATCTACAATTAAATCTATATCTACTGCAATATATTTTTTATATTTTTTATATTTTTTATATTATTTATACTTGGCTTAGCTCACTTGTGGAAGGCGTAGCGGTACCGCTTGTCGTCCATGGGCACAAAGTCCATCATGCAGATGTAGGTGGCGTGGGGATCGAGGCCTCCGATCCGCACCTGGAAGGTGGGGAACATGCGGCGCCCCGTCTTCGTGATGATCATCTCGGTGCCCTGGGCATGGAACTGGTCCCACAGAGCCTTCGTCTCCAGCACCACGATGGCCTGGGCGAGTGAGGGGTGCACTGGTTCCGCCTCCTGGAGGAACGAACCACAGATTAGGGATTTTCAACAGGTTAGTAATTAAGAATTACTATTAATTCAAATTTTATTAGTACTTGACTGTTTATACTTATATATATATATTATATAATATATATATATTATTTTTTATATTTTTATATTTTTGGTTTCTACTTAAGACCGGAATTTGTGGGCCAAAAATAATATTAAACTAAACTAATAACTTCAACTTACCCCCTTCCCGATGCTGTGGCTGTTGGTGGCTTTCCCCGGAGTACCGTCCGTGCTGCTGCTGTTGTCTTTTTTGTGTTGGCTCCTGTATTTCTTGGACGCAGATCCTCCCGCAGGACCCGTCGCCGCCGCCGCCCCGGAAGCCGACGTGGCTGCCGCACCCGCTGGGGCCGCTCCTGCCGCCGCCTCGCCGGAGCTGCCGGGGTAGTCGGGTGGGAGGAGAGCCTGCTCCTGGCAGCTGGCATTGGCATTGGGATTGGGATTGGGGTGGACCTGGGCCTGGCTGCTGGAGTGGCTGCTGCCGTTGGAGTGGCTGCTGTGGGCGGTGCCGGTGCTGCCCGTGCTGTGCGTCTCGATGTCCGCCAACTTGGCGTCGATCTGCTCCAGCGGCTTGTAGGAGCTGCGATCCTTGCCAGCCGTTTGGATGCAGGCTGGAAGGGTTGGTTTTGTTATACTTATTATTATATACTATATTACTAATAATATTTATGGAATATATGTTAATAATATTTAGTAATATGAATATATTGTATGTTTATCCAACAAGGGAAACTATTTTTAAGCTCAATAAATCATTAAGTTTTCTTAATTATTAGTATTATTTAATTTTTAAATATATAGCAAACATTGGGTTATAATAAATGTGAATTATTTCATTACTAAATGGTCACATAACCTAATTAATTAAATCTATAACTGGCAAACAATTTCTAGCCCGCCAAAATATTTGTAGGGTTTATTAAACAATTTATTTTAATTTTTATAATAAGCAATTTAATTGCATTGCTTTTTTAGATAAACTAAATAATTGCTTTAAAGTCTTTTTGTATATTTTTTAGTCCAAAATGAACTTTGGGACTACAATCTATTGGAATTTGTAAGGTTTAATAAACAATTGAATTGTATTTAACAATCAATTTAATTGCAATGTTTATTTAAATAAACTAAAGTCTACAAGTCTTTTTGAATACTTTTTAATATCCTTATCTGACTCCAAAATTAGCTTATCTAGAAAATATCTCTTTTTATAGTGAAATTATTTAGAAACAGTGAAACATTTAGAAATATTATTTCCTTTACTCGATAAAGAACAAAAGGAGATTTTCAATTACAATTCTTATATCCGATTTTGCTAAGCAATTTGATTGTTTTACTTATTTATTAACAGAAGCTATTTCTTTCGAAATATTTAGCCAAAACCCATTACTTTTCAGTCAACATATATTGATTTTTATTTAACTTTCTTAAAAAGGAACCATGTTTAGTTGATCTTCTTATTCAACATTAATTAAAAGGACCATGATTCATTCTTTTATTTATTTATTAACAGAAGCTACTTCTATCGAAATATTTAGCCACTTTAACCCACTACTTTTCAGTTAACATATATTGATCTTTATTTAACTTTCTTAAAAAGGAACCATGGTCATTTGATCTTTATTTAAGTTTATTAAAAGGAACCATGTTCAGTTGATCTTTATTTAACTTTAATTAAAAGGACCATGATTCATTAATTTATTTATTTATTAACAGAAGCTACTTCTTCCGAAATATTTAGCCAAAACCCACTACTTTTCAGTCAACATATATTGATCTTTATTTAACTTTCTGAAAAAGGAACCACGTTCAGTTGATCTTTATTTAAGTTTATTAAAAAGGACTATGATCAGTTTTGGCATAGAATATGATAGAAGGATAAGTTTAATCAGTTTGTACCCCCGATTTGGGTCCCTTTCCTTAAGATGTAGAAAAATATACTATAAATCAAATTAAAATAAATAAATAAAACAAATAGAAAAATATACAGATCGACCCGCTTTCCGGAGACCCCGAAAACAACTTGTGCCTGACAAATGGGCGGAAAATACTTGCCTATAAATCAGACCTGTCGCACTCTGTATGCTGTATAAAAAACCGAGCGGATTCATATATAGCCGCCGAGATTTGCTAAATTCACATTTAATGTGATTTATGCGATTTAAAGTGGAAGTGGGACGCCGCGCCGGCGCAGAGCCCGCAGGATCCCTGGGACTCCGCCGGGACGTGGACCTGGACCTGAACCTGGGAGCTGCCGTAGCCCATATAATGAGCCGGGTGCCGAGCAAATGGGACAACATGTCCAATTATAAAAGGCGTCGGAGCCGGCGGCTGCTGATTGAGTTGCCCGCTCTAAATTTAGGTTCTTCCCCTTTCCCTGGATTTCCCTTCACTTTTGAGGCAATAAGTGCGCCTGGCGGTCGCGAGTCGTGTAAGTCTCGCAATTAATTGTCGCCGTCCCAGCGGAGTTGCGGGATCGCTGCCAATGACCCATGACAGGTCGCTTTTTACCGCTTAATGAGGCGCTATTTTGTGTATTTTTATTTATTTTTTTGCTCTGCGGCTGCACGAATGAATTCTAAAATCAATTACCGTTTGGCACAACAAATCGTTTTTCTGTCACATCAAACAACAACAACCAGCGCGGAATGCCACTTGAGAATCTCGGATCCGGGAATTCGGAGCTAATTGCTCTGGTTTTCTGGCTTCTCGTCTGCCCGCCATGGTCCGTGTATTTTGGTAATTACTGTATCGGAAACGAAATCCGGCGGAGGAGCTCGTCCCCGGTTTTTATGGGTCACTCGGAGCCCTGACAAATGATGCCGACACAACTACAATACTTAATACAATATATACCTATTACCATTAGCGAAATGTTATTATTTACAGACTATTTTACCCTAATGACAATTATAAAAAATGCAGGTTATAAATTATTTATTGTAAAATTTAGAAGCTCTTGCACTTCGGTATTTATCTCCTGATCGACTTGCCCATAAATACGGAACAAATATGCTTAAAGATTTGCTTTTTAATAGTTTTCTTGCTGAGAGAAACAGGTGAAATAATATCAAATAATAAATACTAGTAATAGGATATATGATATATGTATGATATATATATAATGCATACTCAATGATTGCTGAAGTATCCAGAGAGGTATATGGAAGTTTTTGGGAAAGATAAAAATAAAAGGAAGAATTTCCTAATAGACATTTAAGATTCCTAAAGAGGAATCCTTGAGGTGCTCTCATCTTATTTGTATTATTATTACTTAAAAGAATTTGTAATAGTTCAAATACTATTGGTTTGTTGGATATTTCTAGCTTTTATTTTCCTCTATAAATTGTATTAGTTTCCCTCCTCTCGAAATACAAATACTTTATAGGGAGTATTTATGGTTATAGCAATCGCAATATGTTACGAAAGAAATAAAATATTAAAAGTAAGACCTCTTTAGACTAAGAATTAGTTGGTAATTATATCTACTTTTATTTGTATTACTATTACTTAAGAGAATCTGCAATAGTTTAAATACTATTGGAATGTTGGGCACTTTAGCTTTTATTTACTCTATAAACTGGTTATATTCTATTAGTTGATCCTTCCCTCGAAATACTAAAGACTTAAAATTAGTACTTATGGTTATTGCATTCGTAATAACTAATAATAAATTGGACAAAAATCAAATATTAATCGTAACTGCTCACAAACTAAGAATTAATGGGTACAAGAACCGAAAATTCTTCTAGCTAAAATTGTTTGTTTGTTTAGAGACTTCCTCTGAAAGTGCGCCGGAAGCCGCCAAGAAAGAAGGATATATATACGTTTTCTGCGTTTTACATTGTATCTGCCAAATATATATTGTTTTAGATTAAGTGTTATATTTTCTCCTATTTAGTCTTCGAGAGAATGCCGTGTTTTAAGATATATAATTTTTAATATTTGATAAATGAAGGAAGTAAGCGTAGGTTCTGCATACTTATTCAGCTTCCTTATAAGCCGTAACCAGTTCGGAATTATAAGGGGTTTCATAGATACTAAGCTCTCTATTGATATGATAAATAAATATCATATATGATGACTCTCTACAGATATGATATTTAACAAATAAAGGGAGTAAGCTTTGGATTGGCTGACTTATTGAGTTAGTAGTAAGTAGAGTAACCAGTTGGGAATCACAAGTAGTTTTAATATTATTAATATTATTGGGCTTTGACTCGTGCCGTAACCAGTTCGGAATTATATGCTCTCTGTTGATATGATAAATAAATATCATATATAATGACTCTCTAAAGATATGATATTTAACAAATGAAGCTCTCTGTCAAATAAATATCATATATGATGACTCTCTACAGATATGATATTTAACAAATGAAGGGAGTAAGCTTTGGTTTAGCTGACTTATTGAGTTAGTAGAGCTATAACCAGTTGGGAAGTACAAGCCGTTTAGATATTATTAAAATTATTGGGCCTTGATTCGTGCCGTAACCAGTTCGGAATTATAAGGGGTTTCATAGATACTAAGCTCTCTGTTGATATGATAAATAAATATCATATATGATGACTCTCTACAGATATGATATTTAACAAATGATGGGAGTAAGCTTTGGTTTAGCTGACTTATTGAGTTAGTAGTGCTATAACCAGTTGGGAATCACAAGCAGTTTTAATATTATAATATATATATTATATAATATTGACCCTTCCTTACCTTCGATCTGCTTCATGGGACTCAGGCCGCCGGACATGTAGGGCGTGGCCCAGTAGTCGTTGGCGTAGCAGCTGTAATCCGTGAGGTTGGCGCCCAGCCCGTTGTCCAGGAACTGCATCGAGGGCGTCATCATGGCACTGGCGCACTCCGTGGGACCCATCAGGTGAGTCATTCTAGTACAGGTATCGCGGCTGTATCGGGGCGGTCACAGGAAAAAAAAGGAGATCGCACTAGACTCTTGGCCCATTTATGTGGTTTTGACTTTGATTTGTTTGGCTTTGGCGGCCTGGCTGACTCTCCGGCTGTTTTGATCTCGAACGTTTTTCGCGCAGTTGTCAAATTTGATTATTGCACACACACCGCACACCACACACACTCGCACACCATCACTCACTCGCGGCACTGCAAAAAAAATGGTATTCGAGGGCGGGGAGGGACTGATGAAAAATCGCCGCAACCTTTCGCAGTTGTCAATCAGAATCGAGAGCGAGATCGAGATCGAGATCGAAATGCAGAAAAAAAATAATGATTCTGGTGGTGATTTCTTTAACACTTTGCGGCAATTGTTTTCTTAGTTTTTTATTTACTTTTTTTGCTTTAATTTGTACGGCTCGGTTTTATGGCCCGATCGCGTTGACTGGCGAAATTTGCAGCTTTTCTTGGCTCTGATCGATCGCCAAATCGCCGCGATCGATCGATTGATTGACTTGAACTCTTTTATTTGTTTTCCCTCGGATCTCGCCTGGTCGAAGGCGCTGAGTTGTCTCAATTGCCACCTTCTTCCGGCCAAGTGCGAACTGATTTCCGCCGCTCACTGTCCGTATATATCCGTATATATCGGGGTACTGTCTCCGCCGGGCGACCGCTCACAATCCCACTCTGGTACTGGCTCTGACCTGATCGCAGCGATCGCACATCTCACACATCCGTTCCGTCAAGCGCTTGGCCGCCGAATGAGGAGAGCTCCCGTCGGGGCCCGGCACTGACACCGACCCAATCCTCTCGAAGATCTCCCTCAAGAGGCGGCCAGCCAATCGCCGGGCAGCAGCATCCCAATTTAGACTCGATCCCAGTGCCGGGCGATCCACCAATGGCCGAGGGACCAAGTCTCTCCTCCTTCGGGCTCGAGGCTGGGGTCTGCGCCGACATGTGTTGTCCCCTACGATGGGTGTGTATTTCGAGATGATCACGGGGACCGGAAGGCCTGGCGGTACCTGAAGTAGCGCCATCTCCAGATGTCTGTGGGTACAGTGAGGCTTCTTGACTCTACTTGTTCTTTTTTAAACCATAAGAGTGCTCTACAATAGGGAGCTGTTCAATCGATAAATTGAAGGGCTTAGGGGCAAAAATCGACTTTAAACCGATTAGCATCTAGGTTTAGAAAGTAATCAAAGTTATCGATGTTTTTGTATGATACAAAATCGATTTAGACCGATTATAAGCGATGCTTGCAAAATAATCAAAGAATTCGATATTTGTACATTGAAAGTCGATTGAATGCCGATTAAGACCGATATTTGGAAAAGAATCGAAGAATTCTTAGAAAACTAGAAAAGAAAAAAAAGAATATATATAGTGAAGATACAAACTTTTCTATGATTTCCCCAGAAGACCACTCTTCACTGTGGCCTCTCCTCGGGCGCTCTTCCGCTGCGTCTTCCTTGCTTTGTATTCAGATTCTTTGAAGAATCCCACTCTCTCTTTCTCCCTCTCTTTGGGGAGGCGTGGCCTGTGGCGAGGCAGGAGTGGGTCGAGGGGCTGTGATTCTTTTTTTGTTAACTTTTTGTTTGTTTACTTCTCGCAGAGGGTGGGCGGGGGTCATGGGCGTGACCGGGTGGCGAGGGGGTGGCTGACCTGAGTCATGCGCCTCATTTGGAAAGCGCTTCTAATTGGACTGCGGCCACATGGCGGTGCTCCGGCTCCGCTGCAGTGGATCCGATCCGGTCCGATCCGATCCGATCCTAGGTTACCGGTGGTAGTGCCGCTGCTGATGCTGCTGCTGCCAGAGGCCATAAATACAAATTGCGCCATAACCTCGACACTAAATAAACCGTAAAGAGAAAAACGGAATGTTAAGGCAGTGAAGAAGAGGCACTGCGAAAAAAAGCGACAGAGAACCACTCCAAAAATATATATTATATATATATCTATAAAGAGAGATATATAGGGTACATATATCGACATATTTAGAATATGAAATAAAAAATAGGAGAAAAGTAAAAGCTGGAAAGATTCAAAGTTTTTAATGTTCCTGATAGAAAAATCGTTTTTATGCCGATTAGCATCGATGATTTGAAAAGAAACTAAGTCTTTGATGATTTTAATGGAGGCTTTCAAGGTCTTATAGGAAAAAATCTACTTAAATGTTTTCTTCTATTATTAATACTATTAAAATTAATGAAGGGCCAAAAATGTAAGTTTTTGATGGTTTTGAAAGGCAAAAATCGATTCTATGCCGATTAACATTTTTTATGATTTTAATGAAAGCTTTCTAGGCTTTAAAGGCTAAAATCGATCATCACTTTATGGAAAAGAATCAAAGTTTTCGATATTGATAAAGGCAAAAACCGATTCTATGCTGATTGACATCAACTTGTTGGAATGTTTTTAATGGCGAAAATCGATTCTAAAGCGATTATAGATTTTTGATTAATGAAAGCTTTCCAGGTTTTAAAGGCAAAAATCGAATTAAAAAGCTATGCAGATCAATCTATGGAAAAGAATCGAAGTTTACGATGTCTTTAACGGCAAAAATTGATTCTATACCGATTAAGAAAGATGTTAAAACAATCTAAGTCTCAAGGTTTTAAAAGCAAACCAAAGACTTAAAAGCCTATTAGGATCAATGTATGGAAAAGAATTGAAGAATAAAACCGATGTCTAATAGTAAGTACAAGTCTCCAAGGATTTTAAAAGCAAAAATCATTTCTGAGCCGATTAATATCGAATTATGGAAAAGAAGCAATGTTTTCGATATGGGATCGACTTTAAGCCGATTATCATCGATAACAAAGGACCTTTGTGTAGCTTTTGCTTAATGGGAACCGTTTTCATTTTTCGACATTTCAGCGATACTTTTTTTCTACGTGCAGGTGTGTGAGTGAGACCAAGAGAGAGCCAGAGGTGGCGCGATAGAGCGAGTGGGAGGGAGGCGGCGATGGGGCTCCATTAAAATGGCGTCTGTTCGCCGTTAGATCGACGGGGACTCTGCCCTGCGGCAGAATTACGCATTCCTTGGCCCCTTCGCAGCCGAATCCGAAAATGCGGGCCGCAGCAACGGGGTCTGCTTTCCATCAGCCACGGGCATTCAATTAGCGGCGGGTACCTGGCCCGGGCCCGGGCTTGGGCTTCCACCTGAGCCGATTGTTTACCTTCCTCCAATATAAATCTCCGCATCGAGTTGCGCCCAGGATTTATCCACTATCCATTTATGGAACTGCCATTTCTGCCTCTGTTTGCCCCTGTTGGTGTTATGGTTTTTCCTTAATTTCCATTTGGTTTTTCGGGTTTTCGGCTCTACCGCCTGTGTTTACAATTAATTTGAGCTAAGTGGCCTCTTCCTCGAACAGTTTTCGTTTGTTTTTTGGCATTTTCAGTACCGCATCGATCGAGTCAGATGCGATTTGAGCCCCAAGTACAGTCCATAAATAACTCATAAATTCGATAAATCGCTTTTGCATTGCCAATGCCATTATTTGTTAATTATTTGTTTAAGTACAAACAGTTGCTGCCTGAATTATTACTGTTTATTGGAAATATTTTAATATTTTGATAAGTGCGTAGATCTACAGAGCCTAATTGATTTGCCCTCGAGATGGGTATGGTTGCTTCCAAATTTGTAGCAAATTCCAGGAAAATCTTGGTTTGATTTTTTCAATTTAAGAAGGAGTTCATATTACCTACTAAGTGCCTCCCTTAAACTTTAGTAACTGCTTAGAGTTTAGTTAAAATTAGATCTGATTAATCTTTGAGAGCTTGGTAAAGAAAAAGAAAATTACTAACCCTCAAAAGCATGATTGGTATTCAGTAATATAATGATATAATGATATAATTCAGTATATAATAATGATATAATGTGTCATTGTGTGATTAAGTCTTAGGGTTATTAGTGCTACTTTATTCAATTTAATACTTATGAGTCTTATATTAATATATATGCTTTTGAACACTATAACAGCCAAGACACGGACAGCTCTCAGGCTGATGCGGTACAGCATTCCGTGCGGCCGGGCTGTCCACTTGCTACTGTTTCCAGGAGGCCATGTATGCCATGAGGTCCTACCTCCCGCTCATCATTCCGGATCATTCCACTAAAGGACTTTTTCTAGACTATTACTTTATAAAATTCTCTTTATATTTTATTAATATATTGTTTTAATTATTCTCTTCATTTCAGACCCAAAATATCTCCATTTGGAGCGCAGAACCCAAGGGAAAAATGTCGCCCCAGAGTGCCTTGGCTTTTCCACATCATTTCGACGTCGACATTTCGGAGGAGCAAGCTCACATTAAAATTTTTCTTGACCAGATCAGATCAGATCTCAAAATACACAGGTCCAGCAGCCAGACCAGACCAGACCAGACCAGGCCAGGCCAGGATTGATCCATAGAATATAGTTCAGCGCTAATTGGGCCACTCACAACAATGCGCCAGATGCTCATCCACGTGGTGACCCGCGACGGAAGGAAGACCCTGTACGAGCTGGACCACTTCGGGACCGTGGGCCAGCTGAAGGCCCGGATCGGGCGCCACATGACCGTGCCCATGGGCTTCAGCCGGCTGACGTACAAGGGCCGCCTGCTGGAGAACCACAGCGTCCTGGAGGAGGTGGGCGTGAAGCGGATGTCCACGCTGCACCTGTACTGGCAGCCCTTGGTCTTTACGCCCAAGCAGCTGCGCGAACGGGAGGACGAGCTGGACAAGCTGGAGGAGATGCAGCGGGCCGGGGAGATCCTGACGGAGGCCGACCAGGAGCAGGAGGGCAGTGGCCAGGATCCGGGCTCTGCCACCGGCTCCAAGCTGCAGCTATCCCTCGCCAGTCGCTCCTGCGGCAAGCTGCCCGACATCGACATGGAGGACCTGGAGGATGTCACGTCCATCTCGTCCAGCGAACTGGACTTCCTGGCCCTGTACCGACGCCCCAAGAACGGCAAGAAGGCCGATGACCTCATCGAGACTGAGGAGGAGCCCCTGGACCAGGAGCCGATTGCTCTGCCCCTAAAGGAGGTCGTCTACAGACTGTCCAAGGACGAAAAGAAGTCCGACGACCTGATCGAGTTCGAGAAGATGGTGGAACAACCCCTGGATCCAAAGGCCACTGCTCTGCCACCGAAGAATCCCTCGGCGCTGGCCCAGGAGCTGCCGGAGACCGGCGATCCGCAGCCCACCAAGTCAACCAATCGCAAGAAGAATGCCAAGAAGAATGCCAGGAAGAACCGCAAAAATAAGTAGAAGAATTGGTTGTTTTCTTTTGTTTTTCGTTTCCATGTTACTGCGTTTTTAGTTGAACATTTTGGCCAACTTCACACGAACCACGACGATTTGAAATCTAAATTTTGCATTACTATCACAAGGAATAAACCCTCGAGACTTCGAAGTGGGCTGGCATTTTTACTATTTATTTACATTGTTTGATTACTTACCCTCCTTTAATTAAGCTTAATTTAAGCATTATAATGCCTATGAAGACAGGTAAATCAGGAAAGGGTATCGGTCTCTCTCCGTCTGAGCTAAGCACACTCGACTCTCAGTTGTTTACATCGCCAGCCTGTAGGGATAATGTTTACCTAGTTGAACCTAAAATAAACCTTAAACTAGAAGTCCTGCCATGAGTAACCCTACTTGAATCAAGTCTGGCATTAAATATTAATAGAGAAGCACAGAAGCTCCCCTCCCACAGGGGACCCCCAGGCACTGATCTATTTCCGCACACCCATTTCGGTGGGAAATGGCCCCGGAAGAGAGAGCCATGAAAATTAATTGACACGCATTCGGGAGGCGTCGACACATTTATGCACCCCCATTGGCGGAGAGAGCTTCCGGTTCTCCGGAGCGGGTCCTGGCCCTGCTTCTGGCTGGGCGATCCCATCGGGCATCCTCGGGGAGAGCAGTGTCAACTGCAGCTCGGGAACGTCAAGTGCCGCCCGTCGGCACCTCGTAAACCCGCACCCCGAAAGGCGGACAAAATGCTTGATCAATATTACCGCCTCTCATTAAAATTCGTTTGAGTTTTGCAGCTGAATATACTTTAATGGGTCTCTGCCTTCAGAGGAGATAAAAGCCACTTGGACTCTGTATCTGTATCTTGAATATTATTCAGATATGTACCCCCATAAGCAAGTGACATTCTTCCAGCCATTCTCTTCCTCATTGAACTTTCATCTTTATTCATTTTTTGTTCAAAAGCTGGTAAAAAATTGTATCAAATATGTGTAAGGCTGCTGGAGCAGGATACTAGGGGCAGGAGGAAGCTGTAGCGGTAGCTGTGGCCAGGGCTCAGACCCTTCCGGCGGCCAGGAGGCCGGCAATCAGCAGGGAGACGGAGATGGCCAGGTGGGCGCCCGAGTCGCGGGCCAGCGGGATCTGGGTGTCGTTGGCGGCGAGGAAGTTGCAGCCGCGCCCCTCGCAGGTGTAGCAGTGCCCGTCCTTGACGCACTGCTTGTTGGCTCGCGCCGAGCTGAGGCAGCCGCGCTGGAAGGATCCGTCCACGGTGCGGTTGCTGTTGCGAATGTAGCACTGGTCGCCGAACTTGTAGATGGGGCAGATCGAGGCCAGCTTGTAGGTCTCGTTGGCGCACACCGACCACGTCGAGTTGCCCGAGCACTGCAGGCACTGGGCCCGGGTCTGGGGGAACATGTTGCGGTTGCAGCCGTCGCTGTAGGAGCACAACTGGCACACCAGCTCGTTGTTGCACGAGGATCGGGTGGCATTGTCCAGGTCCACGGCGCATCCACGAATCGTGTACCCATCTGCGAAGGCAAGGGAGAGAGCAGGGAGAGAGGGTTAGTTTACAAGGTAAGCTAAGGCTCGGAAAAGTAACACGGTAGTAACAAATCCTATAACTATAACTATAATATATATAAATATAAAGTATATACTCACCCAGCACGCGGGAGTAGCAGTTGGAGGAGCCGTCGGAGCAGTTGCGGGTGAGCAGGCTCAGCGGGTCGGTGGCGCAGCGCTCGTTGGTCTTCGAGTTGCACTGGATGCAGCCATCTGCGAATGGAGCGAGGGGAACGGAGCCGGAGGAGCCTGATTAGATTACAGCAATGGGTTGTAGGTTTCGCACAAAAAAAAAACACAATTAAATGGCTAAGCACCGCACTTCCAGCCGGTGTCCAAGGTCCAAGTGCACATAAGGTGCTCTCCATGTTTAAGTTCTGGAAATGCTTGGAAAAGCCAGCTGGGCTCCCAGCTTTAAGGGTAATATAGCAGATATTATTTACACCAAATTTGATGTATTGAGCTTATAGTTCTTTATATATATTAACCAATTATCCAAATAGTATCGTTAAATAAAATATAACCGAGGACTTGAATAATAAACCACTTGGTGCACTACCCTCTTTATTTCGATTTCAACAATCACTGCCTTCAATATTTGACTGGATTTACTTGAGTAAGATTCCCATAGATTTTTTTACCTGTTCTGCCTGCTGCCTGCTGGTAATGGCACGCACTGTACTGCGCTCCACTTGCTATCTAGTTCCCATTTTTTCCCTGCCTCCCATTGCCGCAATCGATTCTTATCGGCCCAAAATGAGTCAACGGCGTATACATATTAATGCCTCACACGTCGAGATAAGTTGAGTAAATTTACCCTTTAGGTATTAGGAAACTATATGTTGAGCGGAGTAGCTTTACTTAACGATTGCACGGTTTGAAAGTGCCTAAAAGCTGCCAAGGCACCGATGTGTATCGATTGGAATTCGATTTTATCGAAAACATCGATTCCCTGCGCCCAGAACTACTGAGAATGTCTTTAAAATATAGTCAGTTGAGCATTAGCAGAAGCTTTCGATTTATATTGAGGCGGTCACCATAGGTGATTGGTATGTATATCTGGAAAAGCATCGATGTGTATCGGTGGAAAATCAATTTTATCGAAAACTTCGTTGCCATATTAGATCGATATATCTCAAAGCTTTCTCGATTTCCTACTTCTAAATTTCCATTTGGGCGACTCAAATTATATTTCTAGTTCAAAAATCACTGCACATATTTTTAACACAATTAAAAACGAATGTCGAGACTGAAATGTAGGAAACAGAAACTCGGCTGCATAAAAATCCAGATAGTTCCATTCTTGATAATATGCATTCATGCACAATTCCTTTCAATTTCGCCACAAAGATAAAAATTGACGACTAGATATGCACATTGTAAAAAAAGCGATGATGAGATTGATTTAAAATAGAAATCTAGGCAAATGCAGGGTTTGCCCCCTCAGTATCCATAGCGTATATATTTTGGAAATTCTCATTTACCGGCACACAGAAAAAAAAGGGAATTCTAGGCCAAGTTAAACAGTTGAAGGCCTCTGCGTATAGGCTTTAGCCTGCAGGCCTTCGATAAGATATCTGTTCGATGTTCGCTGTTCGAATTTATTTTTACGTCCATGAGACCACCGCTTATCACACCTTCTTACGCAATGCACACCACACCACACCGATTGGATCAAAAATAATATATAAAAAAAAGAGCCAGGCCTGGCCAAGGAAGTCTGTTCCTGGGAAGGCCTGAGATTTACCGCAACTGATGTAGGTCAGAAATGACACGGCGGCGATCACCAACAGGTAGCACTTCATGCTGGAACTCGGTATCGACTACTAGTTAATTTTTGCGAAATTCACGACTCTCGACGGCTAACGACGCGCTGGAGGGCTGACTCTAGACTAACCGAACTAGGTGTAGCTAGTGGGGATTCGGAGCGGTTTCGGACTCGGAGCTTGCGAAGAGCTTGCTGATAGGGCCCCGAAGTTAGTGCGGGTGATAAGATATGGCGCGCGGGACCTACGACCAGTGATTCAGTGGCCTGCCGTCAGTATTTCTTGTACTTGTAAAATGGCTGCGATCACATAGCCTTTATATATGTTAGCCCTTCTGGCAGGTTGAGTAATTTCTGTGATATGTTTCCGGGTATTTTACTGGGAAATCAAGTGGAAACTCATTGCAAATTCTGTCTATTTTGGTTAATAGTTAGGGGCATACAAGTTTCAAAATTTTAATGTATATTTCAATAGCGAGGCAATAAGATTTATTTAAAAATAAAAAAAGTACTTAGCATAATTTTATTTATATGACACAAGAAGATAAGAGGACCTATAATGGTTAGCTAGCAAGTTACCAAACATATTATTACCTGACATATTATTTTATTATTCTAGGATACCAAATAAGTTAAAAAACATACCTGACATATTATATAATTATTTCAGGATTTAAGTAAGTTTGATTGATGTTTTCATTATCGAAACAAATAATTTAGTCTTTAAATTTGAAAAAAAAAAGCAATATAAAAAGATTGAGTACAAAAATCTGTAAAGCTTACCTAAAAGTACGAAATAAAGTAAGTAAAAGCAAATTACACAGCTTATAGTTTACTTCTTTTAAACAAGCCCGTAAAAACATGGTTGTTTTACTTTTAAGAGTGTAAAATAAAGAAATCAATTTCCATGTTTAACAAATTTTTGTTGAAAATTCTCATTTTCGTGCGAACTTATAATTTGTATAAGAACCTATAATTTTTATATACCTAAACTTAGATTAACTTATATGAAAGACCTGAAATTCAAAAGTGTTTTTATATACATTTTTCATGTTCAAATTGTTCTATACTTAAACAAGTACAGTAAAAAAATTAATTAAAAAAGAAATTCAAATTACGCGCTTGTCAAATGCGTTCCACAGCGACCGATTCATTTTCGATAAGTGCTCCTTGCCAGATCTAGTGAAATTGGAGTGCACGGTCATACTGCATCTAATTTCATAACAAATCAAGATTAGAGATGGTAAATCATCGAATTACTGACCGGTTTCCTTGGGTGCGTTAAATTGTATATTCCCAGAAATGTTGTTTAATATTAATATCAGCGTATACTTATTTAGACCTGTAAAATAAATATATATTTTTACTACTAAAATATATTATACTTAATAATAAAACATCCATAGCCTTCAAGTTATTTATAGTCATCGATATTTCGATGTTATATCAATGTTACTGCCACCTCTAGCTCCTATCAGCGCAATTTCATAAAAACAAAGCATTTCCCTTTAAAAAGTATCTGGCGAAAAAGTAAAATCTGCGCCATGAACGAGACGCCGCGGACGCCCGCGACACCCGGAACACCGGCGACGCCCGGCAGCCTGGCCATGGAGATGGCCCGCGTCCAAAACACAGCGCTGGCGGAGTTCAAGAAGCCCACGGGTGTGGTGCGCCAGAAGAACAAGCCCCAGATCCTCACGGAGGAGAAATACATCGAGGAGATGTCCAAGATCATTCAGCGCGACTTCTTCCCCGACCTGGAAAAGCTGCGGGCGCAGAACGATTACTTGGACGCAGAGTCACGGCGGGACTTCGTTCACATGGCCGAGATCCGGGAGCGCTACAGTCTGGGCAGGATTCCCGGAATGGGAAGGAGCGGCCGGCGACAGAATCAGCGCAATAGTGGTGAGTATTTAAGCCGAAACTTCTGAGTTCAGTAAATAACTTGAATACATTATTTCAGCCATGTCTCCAGCCACTTTTGAGACGCCAGTGAGCCAGGCCAACGGCAGCGCCACTCCATTGCCGCCCTCGCGGCAAACAGACACTCCTCGCTCCACTGCTGGCTCCGAAAAGAGCGACGCCGAGGGCGGGGCAGACACCACATCGAAGCTCTCACTGGACGCCTTCCTGCAGAACTACACCAGCGAGGATAACCACAGTTTCCAGGAGATAATCGAAACCGCAGAGGCAAAGCTGCGCCAAAAGTACGCTGTGCTCTACAGTCACGAGAAATTGTCCGCGGAGCAACTGCAACGGGCTCTGATGTTGCCCAGCATAGAGAAACAGTTCGAGGAGCCCGATCCGCTGAGGAAAATCGAGACCTGGAAGTACACTAATATGAACTCCATCATGTATGTGCCCGACGGCGTGCAGTTTACCGAAGAGGAGCGTGTCCAGGCGGCGGAGCGAAAGCAAAGCATTCATCACGGGGCCACCAGGCTTCCGGACGAGGCTCAGCACCGAGAGATGGACATGAAGAAAGTGGTTGAAACAGCAGCCGGTGGAACTGGTGAATCCACAGCCACACCACGGATACGCGGCTTTGATCTCCTGCGCTCACCATCCCCGCGACCCGGCGAGGCCTTCTCACCCATCATGACCTGGGGCGAGATAGATGGCACTCCCTTCCGCCTGGATGGCGGCGACACGCCGCTACGTCCCACCCAGGGACCCTCGTTTCGGATCAATGAGAACTCCCGACGCGAGAACATAGCCATTGCGTTGGCCGAAAAGGTCAGCGAAAAGATGCGCAACCAAAAACAGATGGCTCTCAATACGGCGCGTCGGAACATTGGCTCTCCACTGATACGCACCAATATGGAGCGCCTGGCGAGCATGTCGCCGGCAGCCCAGCGATTGGCCACCGGGAAACTGGGTCTTCGGGGAACGCCCGTCATATCGCATACACCATCGCCGCTGAGCAGCGTCTCTCGAAGGCGAAAGGTTACACCGGGCGTGGTGAGGAACACCACTCCGCTGGGTCCGCCTAAACAGATCAGCACTCCTGCCAGGAACACGCCCATCGATACGGGCTCTACACTTACGGACGATCTGCTCAAGATACCCACCAAGCGGCGCAGTGCCGCGGATTTCTTCTAGCCAATATTGGTCTTTTGCTTTTGTTTCTTTAGTTTCAATACAAAATACCTCTCATAAATCTCACATAGTCCCAAAAATGTTCATCATTATTCCATGAACGGTTGTTAGATATTGATTTAAATTAAAATGAGGAACAGAGAATAGATCAGTTCTGTTTCATTTCGGGAAATCTCAAGTCCATTGCCTTTTATGGATGCTGACAAGAAGAGCATGAACGTAGTCTTGGTAGATCTGTTATCAGCTGTTTTCAGAGCTCGTACATTCAACTCAATCCCCATACTCATTCAGATCCGCTCCCAAACCTCTCGAAGAAGATGGTTTTCGGAGAGAAAAAGTGCAATGCTCTCTCAGAGTGCAGCTAAAACTGAAGTCTCTCGTTTGATATTGCTTGTACATTGCAGGAAAAGCGTGAAAGAGAGAGAGAGAGAGATAGGGCCTTAAGAGAGCGAAAACTGATCTCTTACTTAAAAACTGAGCGCAATATGAAAGACCCAAACTGAGCGGAGCTTTTGCTTCCGTTCTTCTTGATCCTTTTGTGAGCTCTAGCTCTAATACCGAATCCTGTCTAAATTCCAAACGTACTTAAATTGAAAAACAAACTCAAGCTTGAAAATAACTGCTATAGTTTTATTATTGAGCTCTTAATACAAAAATCCCATTACCCAAGCTATGCATCAGGCATTTGCTCCTTATAAAATCTAAAAGTTCTCATCCCTGTAGTCGACATGATCCCCGGACTTGAACTTCTGGGCTTCCAGGACCTGAATAAAACGCTCCGTGGTTTGGGCTGGGGTCAGCATGGTCTTGTCTTCCCGTTGCTGCCGGAACATGGCAACTAAGGCCGGATCGTGGGCCTCGCGCTGCACCTGCACGGTCATCTGGGTGTCAATGACGCCGGGGGCATAGTTGAGCACCAGGGTGTCCGGGGCGGTTTCCTCCGTGGCCAGGACACGGAAGTACATCTCGCGGGCCGCCTTTACAGAGCAGTACTGGGCCATGGAGGATATGGGCGCGATGGCAGCCAGAGTGCTGAGGTTAACCACCAACTTGGGGACGTCCTGGAAGAACCGCATGAATTCGCAGTTGAGGGCAATGGCGGAGAAGACATTGGTGTGGAAATACTGCTGCAGGAAGTGCGTGTCCCCGACCTCCTTGGCCCGCTTGGAGGTGTCGCCCAACGTTCCCGCATTATGGATCACAATGGCGCGCTCGAAGGCGGCGTTCTCGCCACGGGCGGTCTCCAGGATCTTGGTGAAATCCTCCGTTCTGGCTGTGCTCA
This sequence comes from Drosophila pectinifera, assembly GCA_008042775.1. Lineage (NCBI taxonomy): Eukaryota > Metazoa > Arthropoda > Insecta > Diptera > Drosophilidae > Drosophila > Drosophila pectinifera. The sequence continues at coordinate 87,968 of VNKC01005082.1, forward strand.
ACTCCAGGGAGTAGGTGTGCACGGCGAGCTTGGGCTGCGTGGCCAAGATCTGGGTCTTTGCCTCTTCCAGCAGCGGCTGGTTGCGTCCCAAGAGAGCCACCACGGACCCGTTGCCCTCGATCCGTGCGGAGAGCTGCTGGGCGAACTCGCGGCCAATGCCACGAGAGGCTCCGGTCACCAGGAGGAACGTGCGCTGCTTCAGGTTCATAATTGCACCAGGAATAAGACTAAATGACTTTCTATTTTCCAAACACACGCTCTAGCAACAGTTGGTTGCCGTACTTGGGTTTAACTCTCTTTTAACTGATTCGGACAGCTTTTTCACAGCTGACCAAAGCTCCCTTGCTTTATTGGCCAGGAGCGTATTTGGGAAAAAGTGCTCAGGGGGTCTTCAAACCCTTTTCGGGGTCGGATAAATTAACAACCCTTCGCTTTGGAGTAATCTGCTCATCAAAATATTTTAAAATATATCAATCAACTTGTTTGATTAAAGTTATTTTTATTTGAAAAGTCATCAAAAAGCAAAAACAATATGTTTTCAGGGTAATTTTCTAGCACCATACATATGTAGGCTATAAGATCCTTACCACTTAAAACTCTCTTGAATAACAGATTTAAAGTATTTATATGATATCCCTACACATAATCATAATATATACTTGCAGTATCTATCAAAATCAATTGCCTTAAAAAAAACTAAAAATTATGGAGCAAAAATGTCATGGAGTTAATTTTTTTTTTATTAGATTCGATTCAGAAGTTGCCATAGGATAAATTATTTTCGTAGAGGATTTGGACCCCCCCAGACTACGCTCATGTCACTCTCTCTCTCTCTCTGTGTCCATCACAGCCTCTCTCACAGCCCGCCATCCCCTTCCCCCTTAAGACCGCCCCAAGCGCGCTGCCTTTCTCTCTCTCTCTCGGGCTTAAAGCTCTGCCCGTTGGGGGAAAGGTTATCGCCGGCTCTTGCTTAACGATTTTATTTAATTAATTGCTTGTTTTATTAATCGCATCGTTAATGTCGTCGGCTGAATATCGCAGAAGTTACGGGCTAACACTACATAAATAATGGAATGCAAGAAACCAACGCGACACAGTCAATGCCAAGGTCGGCCCGCCGCCCAGCGATTGTCATGCGAAAAAGAGTTGACTTCGATTCGAGATTAGCGTAATCTGCTCACGAAAGCTCTGCTACTTTGTAGCAGCCGTAAACATTTAATTACACTTTGTATTCACTTTGTATTCAATGTAGTTGCACTTAAAAAAATAAGGCAAAAGTATGTACCGAATGCTTAAAAATTTGAGTTAGGAATCGGTTCCTTGGTCAAAATTTAAATGTTAATGCTAATACAGATAGTACACAATTTAAATTTGTTTCTTTATTAAACCATCACTTACACATATTACATATTACCTTAGAACATTTAAAAGTAATCAATTTCAAAGTTTTTAAAGTTTTTTTGAGTGGAGCTGGATAAACCGCAATATTTATCGATTTAAAATCGATTTTTACCTACAAAACTATTGAGAACTTCCTTTGTCTTTTAGCTTTAATAAACATGGTATTACTAAGTTAACTTTAAGAAAGTGTTAAGACAAAACCATGAGCCTTTAAGATATATTTTTAACTTATTTATACTTTTTGAGTTTATAATTGGTTTTTGAAATTGAAAAAGAGGCAAGAGAAAACTAATAAAATATTCATTTTAAATTTTAAAACACAGATCATATATCATTTAGTAAAGTCCTGAAACCTTTGGGCAGATTATGTTTAAGATTAAAAACTTATATATATATTAATATATAAAAAACAAAAGTATATACAATCAAAATTATTTTTCCTTGATTATGGAAGCTCAATGTTGTAATTGTGGATTCAAGGTTTTAGAATCTAGAGCATTTGTAATCTTGCTTCCCGTGATGGAAAGCTCTAATCGTAAATTGATTTTTAATTTTTTAATGACTATATTCCCCCGATTATGGAAGCTCGGCTACAATGTATTCGTCGAAAAGCTTGCCTGTGCAGTCTGAAACTGCAATTGAATATTATTTTTCCGATTAATCGTATCCCAAAAGTATGCCTTGCTGATGGGCATTAATTTTTTTTTTGATTGAAATGCTAAACAAAAATACAAATTTTTAATAATAAATAAACATAAACTAGGAGGTGATAAAATGTATCAAGTCCCCATTGCCTTCCCTTCTAGAATTTTAAATATAACAGAACCTTTGTGTTCCTACGGCATCCAGTATGCTTTTTACTATCTGTACAAACTAAGATACGGCCTTTGCCATTCGATTTCGTCTCCCCGTTGAAGTCAGCTGGATCTTTTTTACTAAAATGTTAACCAAATCCGTTTTGTTGATGGCGGCTTGTGGCCTGCTGGTGTCCGCCCTCCTGACCGCCGCCCAAGCGGCCCAGGAGGGGAACTTCTCCACCGGCAAACCGAAGGAGAAGCAGTTTGCCGTGGAGCTGGACGAGGAGCTGAGCACTCCTGTCGATGCCGATCTCAGCCAGGCGAAGCTCGAGAACCCCAACCTGGGCAAGGTGGTCATTCTCACCGAGGACACCTACGCCGAGCACTTGGCCAGGGGCAAGCACTTTGTGAAATTCTACAATCCCTGGTGCGTTTATTGCCACCGCCTGGCCCCCACCTGGGACGATCTGGCCAAGGAGCTGGTCCATGAGCCGTCCGTTTCCATCTCGAAGATCGACTGCACCCAGTTCCGATCCGTTTGTCAAAAATTTGAGGTAAAGGCCTATCCCACGCTGCTCTGGATCGAGGACGGCAAGAAGATAGACAATTACGTGGAGAGTCGCGCACTCCACGTCCTGGTGGCCTACGTCAAGCAGTTCCTCGGCCACGACGAACTCTAGGGAGGATCAGGGGCAGCGGCAGCAGGGTGAGCAGGTGCAGTCGAACATTTTCACACACAACACAAGTAACCAGTAACCAGTTGGAGAACATCGGTATCAGTGAGCAGCGCAGTCGAAAATTGTTACATACACCATAAATAAATGTCAGTTGGAGCAGCTAATAAAACTATCAATTCAAGGCAATATTTTATATAATTACTTAACTTTGGTTAATTCAAAGAGTTGCCTTAGATACATATTATCTGAGAAATCTGGCTGGTGCCTTAGGAAAGCCGAATTCCGAACCAAGAGACAGGTTCATTACGCTTTTCCTTGACAACAGTGCAAGTAATGAGTATAAGTACATTTATATTTATAAAATACATACAAACATCTCCCACTCATACATAAATGTACACGTGTTTTCCACACAATATGCGATCTTCGGGTTCCCTTATCGCTAATGCCTGTCTAGAAGTTCTTTCTGTATTGAACTTATTCCAGTAAAGCGTGAATATAGGTATATATAATATAGTACATATGTTCTATTATATATACTAATGTGTGTGATACATAAGCTGATTCATAGGAACAACCGACTGTACAGGAAGGAAATCAGAGGTTAATAAACGATTGTCATGAGCTAAGGGGATCTTAGTTCGGTGATCTAATAAATATATATATAAATATAATAAATATATGTAAATATATGGATATATTCCATGTCTTTCAACAGCCATGAAATAATAGTTTTCCCTGGAATGAATCAAGTTCTTGAAGTATATCGTCTGGGACATACCCATTTAAATTTGTAAATTTTGTGGCTTTAAATATTAAAAATACCCTCAAAATACTATAAATTTTACGATATTTTTCCGTATCTTATGGGGTTATCTTACTTTCAAGTCCATTTCCATAAGGTTCAGCGAGATAATAACAAATTGTATAGAAAGAAATCTAATAATTTATGATAGTCTTCCAAAGCCTAATTTCTTAAAAAGGATTTTATCTTCATCTTTCGACAAAGGTGACTGAATTTATAAAGAACTTCAGGACACACTGTTCGGTCTCTAAAAAATAACCTCTTTAAGCTGAAAAAAAGGAGAAATATACTAAAAACCTCCCAGTCAAGTCAGATATAGATTTCCCAACTTGAATCCTATTTCGAAGAAATAAAAATAGCAATTTCGAGTTCGTTTTCCTTTTCGTTGGCATCCTTTTCGAGGAGGAGCACTTGCAGGATCAGGATCAGGGTCAGCAGCCAGAATTTATTCAGGGGTTCGGTTTCGGGAGCAATCAAATCAAAAACATTATCCAAATCAGTCACCAGGTTCAGAAGCGAGTCCGGCAGGGACGCAGCCCACCGCCACGATGCTACTCATAAAACAAAGGTGTCGTAGTAGTCGACGTCGTGGCCGGACACGAAGGAGATCTCCTCCAGGATGTTGATCAGCTTCAGGGTGGCCTGCAGCGGCTGGACTCGGGGCAGCTCTAGCAGCCGCTTGGAGGCGACCACATCCTCGGGATTGATCTCGTTGCCGTTGACGTCGCACTGGGTCTGGTGGGTGGAGAGCAGTCCGGGCGCAAAGCTGAGCACATGGACTCCGGAACGCGCCTCCTCCGCGGCCATGGCCCGGAAGTACATGTCCCTGGCCCGCTTGCAGGAGCAGAGGAGTCCCACATGGACCAGCGGACGAATCATCAGCGACGAGGTCACATTCACGGCCAGCTTCTCCACTTGGGCCAACGCCTTCGACCGCAGCCACCTTTGGTTGAGGGCCACGGGAGCATAGAGCTGCTGCTGGACGTAGCTCTTCCAGTCCTGAGTGGCTTGCGGCTCCAGGAGCACCTGGGTGGCCGCCTCGCCCTCGTTGTGGATTATAATGGTTCGCGCGAACTGGTTGATAGACGCCTCCAAGGCCTGTTCCATGAGATCCGCGCCATTCGAGTGGCTGGCATCCAACATTCCCATCTTTATGTTAATCGTTTCCGGCTTCAGTTCGCGCTGCAGGAACTCCTCCAGGCTGCGGAGCTGCTGCTCATTCTCGTCCAGGATGAGGGCCAGCGAGCCGGTGGCCAGGCGCTTGCAGAACTCGAGGGCCAGGGACTGACCCAAAGGATTCGAGCTGCCGCTCAGCACCAGGAAGGTGCGCCTATTTAAATCCATTCTTTTTGCTGCCATCCTGCGTTGAGTTGAGTTGAGATCTTGGGTTTGGCTTTGAGGTTTCACTTGCGATCACTTGGGGCTGTACGACTGTACTGATCCGGAGACTTTGCGGGCCTTACCAGCTGGACTAAGCTGGGACTGATAAGCTCTCTTGCGATCGGCCAAGTATATACTTAAGTGTATACACTCGGGTTCTATTCCATTTGTATATAAGCTGAGCGATGTTCGTCGCTGAGTTTTGAATTTCTGGGATTGTCAGTCCCGGCCTTTTATACAGCACAGCCCCATGATAAGGTCGGGATCATCATCTGTCTGGGTCTGTTGCCGGGCATCACCCATTTGGGATTGGGACGGACCCACGCATCGGCCGAACTTTGGGGAGGGGGGTTTCCTCAGGTTATCATTACATTTTGAGCGTTTGTAACTAAAGAATAAAACTGTTTAGTTCGTGATGTTTAAATTAGGTTGACGGCGAATACTTACTAGCGGCGAATATAACCCAGATATGGTGATAAATCTAAACCTCCAGGAATTTTAAATATTTCCTTAGCTAATTACTAAAGCTGTTTTAGTTCCAGGAGATTTCTAGAAAATTTCAAATAACAATTATTCCGATTCAACATAGTTTATACTACATTTTATTTAACTAATTTCTTTTCATTCGGAATTCTAAAGTTAAGCCAACTAAAGTACCGTTTTTTGGCTAATGAATATCAAAATATAGGCCGCATTTCTCAAGAAATATGAGGCTTAAACCCCCTAAGCCTAAGCCCCTCCTAAGCCCACTTCACCACTGACTGCCACGAGTTCGAAGCCTGATCGATTGCGATCTTTTGGATGAAGAAAGTTGGTCTGATATGGCGGTTAGTCCAGGTCGTCTTCAATTATTTTGGTAAACTGTAAACATCCGCCTAGACTACAACCATATAATAATTAAAATATAAATTAATTGAAACGTTTAAAAGTGCAAGTAATTTTTTGTCTTTTAACTTTGGCAGAACATCATTAATTTCCATGAATTCATATTTTGCTCAAATCAAAACAATAGTCTATAGAAATTACAGCGACAGGCTTATCTCTGAGTCATTGAACTTCTATAGAAAACTGAATTGATTTCCCATTACATAATAAAGCTGGCGTGAGTTAGTGATTATGAAATACAGCATTTAATCGTCAATTTTGAAGACGAGTTATCGATTACAAAAACACGTGTGAATTCGGTGAAATGTTTAGATTACACCGGTAAACAATTACAACCGGAGCTGCATCAGTTGAATGACATGCAGCCGGTTACCACCGAAAACGTGATTATTTTGATGTGTCATACCAGATGCTTCCGATTGTTCCGATTATTAGCTTGCATTCCACCAAACCACCAAAACGTTATCGATCGTAAGGGAAGCTCTATGCGATCTGCTATTGATAGGCCGTGTTTTTCCCCAGCGCGACTCTGTTGTTGTGATTAAAGATCCGCGAAAAACAAACGCGAATTAGGTTAATGGCCCAATTTCGTTTCTTTGGAGTCTGCTCCCGATTCCCGGGTCAGTTTGAGGTTCGTTCGAGATGACGCTGACCTATTTAGGAATCGGGAACGGCTCTAATCGCAATTTTCTACATACAGTCCAACTTCTTGAACGGCGAATTCTCTGCAAGTCTCAATTGGGTTTTTAGTATAATAATCATCTTACCGTTATTATGGTAATTATATTATCTTATCAAGCAAGTCACTAGCTAACATAGTAACTATGAATGTCGTCTATGAATGACTCTCGATACTATATAAAAAGTTCAAAGTTAACCTTAGCAATAGAAAATTAAAAGTTTTCGATGGTTTGGTATGCATAAATCGATTTTAAGTCGATTGACATTGATGTTTTTCCAGCTCTAGTTAGTAGCCACACTTCATTAAGTTTCGGATTTCGTATCGCCCAAAGTTCGTGGAATTCACTTATTCTGACAGCTAACGCTGATTTGGGTTTGGCTTATCAATACCAAGCGCATCTCCGTGCATCCCAGGCACGTATGGATACTCACACTCATTAGCGGGGAAAGCGCTCTTGGGACAGGCTGCACCTGAACCTGACCCTCGCCATCAGCCAAGGTCAGTGGGGGCGAGAAAGTGACCTCCATCGTGCTGCGATGATGCTGCGACCGAAAATTTCATTTACCGCGAAATCGGAGCAAAGATTTCATTCACCTCGAAGAGAGCGCCTAATGCACTGAGAAGACACACCAAGCTTTCGGAGATCTTCTGGGTTATGCCACGGTTATATAAGCCGTGTGGACCGCTCCCACAGTCAGTTCAAACTTTTAACGGGCGCCGAGCACACGACACGAACAAATTGATATTCCGATAAAAAGAAAATAACAAAATGCAGGCCTGCAAGCTTCTTCTGTGTCTGGTGATGGGCATGCACTGTATCCAAGTGGTAAGTAAGAAAGGAACAACTAGCTAAGACAAAAATCCGCGGCCCAAAGTGTCAGTGTGCGAGTGAGACAACGAGCGTGACCGTTAGAAAGGCTCCAATAAGACTGAGAAGAATGTAAACCAACCCTGTTGCCAAGACAATTTTTCAATTTGCTTAAAAGATAAACGTAAAAGTGATGCTTGTGTCCGAAAAAGGGATATATTGCTAATAATAAATGGTGTTTCCCTCTGATTCTCCGTATCAAACAGCTGATGGCCGCCTGCGTGTGCTCCGAAAAGGGAACGGACTACTGCCAGAGCTGCCAGGGCGCGTCGGTGGTGCGCCCGAAGCCCCGTTACTACGAGCCCAGCGATGTGAACCTGTCGCCAATCGGCGACAACTGCTGGTGCAGCAAGCAGCTGATCCAGCCCGCCCAGCTGCCGAAGACCTGCGGAAAAGTACGTGAGCTGTTCCAGTACATGCACGCCTTCAACAACCTCTTGGGCCGTCGGATGCTCGAGGGCGCCATCGAGGCCAAGACGCTGGCGGCCCAGCGTCTGGCCGAGCGTCTGCAGAGGCTCGAGCAGATCGATTGCTACAAGAGGGGACCATCGGGCCATCGGTATCACCTCTAACCCAAATGCATTCCGCGACTAATCCAAACATTCCAACCTCCAAAACTAAAGAACCCAGTTATTTAGTACTATATAGCTCTATATGTAGGGGAGAAAATGAGATGTCTTTGCCCGTGATTACTATATTTGAATTCCCCATTACCTTACCTTTTCCTGTAACTTTCCGGCTTAATACTGATCAAACTGGAATGATCTGAAGAACCCAGTTATTTAGTACTATATAGCTCTATATATAGGGGCGAAAATAAGATGTCTTTGCCCGTGATTACTATTTGATTTCCCATTACCCTACCTTTTCCTGTAACTTTCCGCCTTAATACTGATCAAACTGGAATGATCTGGATATATATATATAGGTGTAAGGGGTATATATATACATATATTCACGTTTATCCAGTATTGTCTACCATAATAATGAAACATTTCTCCAGTACCCTATCCTTATCCCCTGACACTGATACAAGGTGATATGATACGATCAATGACCTGTTCCTGTCGAAAGGATTCATTATCTAAGCTAAGTAATATACATTTTCAATGCGATATTTGTACAAATATCTGATTCTTAATGTTTATAATGTTTTATAAGTTTTCTAAATACGTTCCCAGCTCCTTTCGTTAGTTCTTTATTGATTTTAATTTACATAAATAATTAAATTATACGATTTAGCTTCAGGCATCTAGTTGATCAAGCAGAAAATATTTTTTCTGTCAAAAAGAACTTGATGCCTTCGTGGCAAATCTTTCCTTATAAATATTTAAGTCTTAACATGCGAGGTAGTCCTTGCTCAGTATCTCTTCCTATTCAATACTGAACTAGTTCACATCCTACCATCAATTATTCCCCATTTTTAAATATCTTAACATCTTAAGAATTTGAATTTAAAAACCAACTGTATTGCCCTACAATATTGTTCCCATTTATCACCCAATTGATATGACGAATAGGCTAAGAGCTAGTATAAAAAGCATTGATGGAACACTTTAACTAATTGTGAATCTAACCCGAACCCATTTGAGAGTATCACCAAGCCAAGTAACCTAAGAAGTAGCATTAGTTTCAAGCGCAATCAGCAGCCGTAGCCGAGGCATTCATCCATCGTCATCCCCCTCAGCTGCAGTAACAATTTCCGCATCGGCCATCGGGCATTATCTTCACCCAACTCTGCGTCACCGCATCGCCACCTCCATCACCATCTATAACTTGCTATATGGCAGAGCGTCACTCATGTATCGCCGCGTACGTGCTCCCTAAACCTCGGAGCTATGCGGGGCGATAGAAACCAATTTCGATACCTTTTCACGATACCCGAAACTCAACTCCATGCCACTCCTCTCCGCACAGACCACGCCGTGCAAGCCCACCTGCTCGTGCCAGCAGGTCGCCGATAGCGCCTACGCCTCCAGCTCCAGTTCCAGCTACAGCTCCGGGTCCGCCTATGGCAAGTAAGTTGAAGTCCTAGCCCAACCAGCGAGTTCGGAATCCAGAGAATTGATAAGATTATTCCTTTCAGCATCCACTATGCGGAGAAGAAGCAGGACAATAGTCCCACAGCGGACCCCATCAGCGTGAGCTTGGCCGCCCAGGCTGGCAAGGCCATCAAGGTGCCCGAGGCCAAGCTGGCCTACGGTTTTGCCCAGAAGCCCGTGGACGGCGAGAAGAAGGTTACCTTCTCCAATGTGCCCGAGGAGAATCTGTTCAAGCTCAAGAGCGAGGTGATCACGCTGAAGAAGCGCACCTACGCCGCCAAGCACGAGGAGGAGGAGGAGTACGCCGAGGAGAAGCAGGAGCAGGAGCAATACTCCTCCGACGACGAAGAGGCCCCGCAGCTTACCTACAAGCAGCTGGGTTACATCACCGAGCAGTTCAAGAACCCCAAGTTCAAGCGGATCACCAGCTCCGGCTCCAGTTATAGGCCCTACAAGAACTACAAGGAGTCCAGCGACAGCTACGGCTACGGCAAGGTGGCCGGCAAGGTGTCCGTGGACTGCGGCTTCAAGCCCGGCAAGATCACGTCGTATCGCAAGGCCAAGCGCGAGGACTCCGAGGAGGGCTACTACTAAATTATAATCCCGATCCCCTCGCTTGTAAATATGTATATCGCTAGGGGAATGAATAGATGGATGGATGTCTCTCTAAGTTAGGTTCTAAATAATATATTTATATAAAATACGAAAGATTCGGTGAACTACATCTTACTCTCAGGTTTTTTAGGCGAAATTAGGTAATTAATAATATAACTTTTTCTAAGCGAGAGATCAGGGTAAGCCACTAAAGAAGACTGAGCGAGTGTTCATCTTCGGAAAGAGGTGAGCAATTGTTTCTTGCTTGCCCAACTCCACTAGTTTCAGCTATAGTTTATTATTATTAAGTCCAGTAGTTAAGTAAGTAAATTCTGTCAAGTATTTTTTTCTGCTCTGAACACGTTTTTGAGGCTCCAAAAAAGGTGCCGGAAAATGCTGACATGCCAACTTAGATGCCAAACTGCTTACTCGCTCAGGTGTTGCAACTTGCAAGGTAAAAATGGCACACAAAAAACTTTATAATTATTATTATTCATTACTTCATTATGATTGCTATGGCAAGCTTAAGATGGCAAGCATATTAAATGTTAAATGGTATAGAATATCATCTTTTTAAGAGACTATCCATACCAATTATTCAAATTTAAACAATTTATATTTTAAGTATTCAACTGCAGTGAACTGTGCCTAGCACAAGCGAAATATTTAAGTGAAAATCTATTCATTTTTATATAATCTTATTCTTAACAACCTTAATAATAAAGTTAGATACTACTATAGATGATATATAAAGAAGTATTATAAAATATACATATCTGTACAATATGCCTGTGTGATTTGTAATCTCTTAAAGAGGCGTCTAAAACTATGCTAAAAAAGGTTACATCGTACAAAAGTCACAAATATTCACTGAATTTTATACCTCAAACATTTCTTTGCATACTTTTAGACACCTTTATTCGAGATTTCAGGACCCCTAATGATTTCTTTGAAAAATTGTTATATTAATTTGAAGAACAAATATACCCCAGGGTGATATATTCATTAGACTGCACTTTAGAACTCTTTTGTGATGTTTTTGTAGGTTTTCTACATGCTTAGAAGAACCTGCAACAGATGCTGAGGAGGTGGGATGGCTAACTTCCGAAACTACCTACTCCTGTTCCTTGTGGAGCTGTGGCTTTAATTCAGTGCTGGCCAGGCCATACAGTGACTTGTTGGAACTGCTTTTGCGTGAGTAAGAAATAGATCGAATATTTAATTGTATGTTACTCTAAAGACGGCTAGATTAAGCCACTCAATTACAGGTTGACCGCACTGGTGCGTTCTTTACATTCTGTGCGTACTGTGATGACTTGCGACTGGCTTAATTAATTGAACTAAGCCTCGGTGTGCTAGAAGCTCTTTCCAATCACAAATAATGAATAATGGAGCTGGGCTAACCAGTTCCCCCCACAGAGTGTTGACTGTGGGCCTCGGTGCTTGGATCTCTGCTCTTTTGGACGGAGCGACACTGAAGAAAGCTGCGAACGCCGGGAACATGACTTTTCACAGAAAACACGACCCGCGGCGCACTATTTGAAAAGGTCAGCGGTCAGCGGTCGGCAGAAAAACAATAACAATCCGTCTCCGGTACCCGCAATCGCCGGAGTCGCCGGCGAAGAAGAAAACCTTGCCCAAAGTCAAGTTCATTGGGGTCCGGAGCTGCGTGAGAGATTGCCGATGACCCGTACCCGTGCCCGTGCCGTGGATGACACTTTCGCCGAGAAGATATAAAGAATGCAGCGGGGCATTCTGCGGCTAGTAGCCACCAAGGCGGACAACCGAGCAGATCAACCCGATTCCGATGCCATCCGAGATGCGACCGACCGCCACCCTGGGCCTAAGCCTGGGCCTGAGCCTGCTCCTCGTGCTGGTGCTGCACGCCTCGCCTCTGCGCGCTGCCCCCGTAGAGGTCGTCTACACCGGGGACGAGGGCTGTGAATGTCCCACCAAGCTGGGCTACCAGCTGAACGTTCCCAATCCGCCCAAGCCCAAGAAGTACGGGAACGGCGACTACGGCTACCGCGTGGAGAAGCCCGTCCAGACGAAGGCCAAGATCAGCTACAGTTTCGACTTCACCGTGGAGCAGCCACGCACGCCGCCGCCGCCTAAGACCTATCCCGCCAAGCTCTACGCCAAGGTGGACCGGGTCACGGTCAACAAGGGGGGTAAGTCCATCCACTACGGGGTAGCCCGGCTCTCTTCTCAACCCCTCTCGCTTCTCGCCCCTCCAGATTGCCAGGCCAAGTACAAGTCGTCGTGCAGCTGCTCGAGCTGCTCCAGCCAGAAGCCCAGGTACGTAGCTCCTCCGGTCAGGTCGCCGAATGCGATACGCAGGCGTAGGGATCTCCGGCCGCCCGGTTCCCTCCTGCGCCGGCGACTCATGCGCCAGCAGCAGCTCCAGGAGCGACCGCCGCGCTACGTCAAGTTCTATCACAAGGATCTGGCTGCCCAGCAGCAGGACAAGAAGCTGCGGCTCTTTGGCCTCCTGCCCCTGGAAGCACCGCCAGTAGCAGCCAAGTCCAAGAGGAAGACCAAGAAGGCACCGGCCAGCTGCCAGGGAGTGGGCCGTCGCCTGCGGAAGCGCGACATCAAGGGAGAGTTCGATCTCCTGGAGAAGGAGCGCTCGCAGATCGACCTCACGGCCCCCGAGATAATCCAGTTCATGCCGGAGACTCTGAATCCGGACTTCAAGCCCGGACAGTGCCACGTGGGCTGCGGGGCGATGACGGCAATGGCACCGCCTCCAGATCCACAGCCAGCCCCAGAGCCCCCCAAGGAGGCGCCAGTGGAGAAGACCACGCCCTCGGAGGAGCCGCCGCCAGAGCCGGAGCAGCAGCCGAACTCGATTCCGGCCAAGAGGGCGGCCGACCCCTTCGGCTTCTATCCCCTGGTCCAGATCCCATCGCCGCTGCTCTACCACGGCCACGGGGCGGACTTCAAGTTCGTGGACGACTCGCAGCTGAGATCGCTGCTGTCCACCACCTCGGTGCCAGATCCGCTGGAGCACAGCTCCACGCCTCTGCAGTTCGTCGGGGATCTGGAGGCGGAAAGGCGCCGCTCCTTTGGCGGAGGAGCGCCGCAGCACGCCCGCGGCTATCCCGTGGAGCATGTGTCGGACTCTCAGCTGGACAGCATCATCTCCGGCATTGTGCACCAGCATCCGGACTATAGCTATGCCTCCACAGAGCCCAGCGGCGGCAGCCTGGTCGATCCGGAGCCCGACCAAAGGCAGCAGACGACGGACTTCCTCAAGAAGCTCATCGACGGCCGCCTGGGCGGCTGGGGCTTCGACTCGGTCACGGAGCCGGAGCACGCCCTCCGCGCGGAGTACTCCACGCGGCCGGCGAAGACCTATGGCTATAATAGCCACACCCACAACGGCTACAATGTGGACACCTACAATGTGCCGCCCATCTCGGAGTACCTGAGGGCCTGGTTCTAGGCTCCCCCCAAAGCGGCCTTAGATGTAGTAAACTTAGTTAGGGAACCAAAACCAAAAACCATAACAACCAAAGCCCAAAAAAAAAGAAAAAAAAACAGAATATAAACATATATTAAAAAAGATTGCGGCGTTTCTTTCTTTTTCACCAATCGCCCCGTCTTTCTTCTCTTTGCAGCTGCGACAGCTACTGAAGAAGAGAGGTCTCGCCCGTCCCAGCCCAATCTGCTGAGCTCGGCTTAAGCGCGGCGTAACTGGGCCAGTGGAGCACTCGCTTCTGGGTCTCCGGCCAAGTCCAAGTCCAACCTCAATTTCTGGTGACGGCTTCCGCTTGCTGCTGGCCCCAATTCAAAGTTTAATAAAGTGTTTGTTTGCTTGATCAAAAATCAGTTGGATTCAATTTATGTTAGGGTTCCATTCCGGGGTTGGATGGTATGCATCCCCCGAAAGTATGCCCCATTAACTCACCACCTCTTCTTACTTCGTCATAAATGATTATTACTCTGGGAAATATTTGATAATAATGCAATTAATCTACCGCAATATCAATTTATCTCTTGGGTTTTTAATATTCTTCAATATTATGAGCAATATAACTGCAATATAATATATAACTTAAATTGTATCTCTGCAATCGTAAAAAGTTACTATGTTATATGTTATTACTACGTTTATGTTGAAAGCTAAAGAACATGTATAGATTCACTTATTACTTTTCGATCGTCGATTATCTATATGGTAGATATGTGATATAATCAACCGATTCGGCCCAATTCTGGCTTATGTGTCGATATATAGTAGCTTTAATATAAAGAGGAATACTGGGAAAGATAGCCCAGATAGCTCTTACACTGAGAGACTAGGTTGTGTAGACACTGATATACGGACGGACAGAGACAAATGGAGAGATTAACGGACAGAGACAAACGCACAAAAAGAGACGGACTGAGACAAACAAATAGAAACAAAAGGACAGAGGCCAACGGACAGTGACAGAGATAGAAGGACAGTTACGACCGGAGAGAGATAGACGGACAGAATAGGGCAGAGACATACGAACAGAGAATAACGGACGGTAACAAACGGACATAGACGAACGGACAGAAACAAATGGACAGAAAAAAACGGACAGGGACGAACGGAGGGAGATTAACGGACAGAGAAGAACGGAAAGAGACAATCTATCAGAGACAAACGGACAGAACCAAACGGACAGCTAGGAACGGACAAACGGACACAGACGAACGGACAAAAACAAACGGACAGAGGCTAACGGACTGTGACAAACGGACCGAGATAAACTGAGAGACGTTAGATCAACTCCAATGTTGATGCTGATAAGGTAGATATATGTAAAGTAGGAATATATATTCAATAAAGCTAATAGCATAGTAAAATAGCTCTACTATAGTATATATTCTAAGCCAATTAATGCGTGTGCGTGTGTCAATGGCATCGTTGGTCTCGTTGGGGGGTCAACCCGTCAGGTCATTCAGCGACCGAATTCTTGCGATCGCATGCCATTGAAGGCCCAAAGAGATACCCGCTGATAACGAAGCCACAAATTAAAGCATCTGGCACTTCGTGCCCACAAAAGCCAAGTATTTCGAGCCGATTTCGCGGAACTCTTTGCGGGTTACTTGAGTCTCCAAGTACATACTGTGATCGGTTGGGTGTATCCAAAGTTGATACGCACGACGCTTCTCCACTAAAAATTACAGCCATAGCTCTTCTGTTTAGCTAAATAATTGTATATGATATATATTTTTATTTAAAAAATATTCAGCTCTGTAACAGATTTATATATCAAAATCAGGTTCTCTAATGAAAAGCCTTATGGAATTTATCAAGAGACACCCATGACAAGGACACTCCTTTGGTTTTGCTCAGTCTAAGTGGCTTCAAATAATATTGTAGAAGACGGGACAGAGTTTTCTGTGTTTCAATGATTTTTGTATATATTATAATTAAGTTAAAATGGAGCTACATTTTTAAATAAGTGGTATTTATTTATGCTTTGTAATTAAGGATCAAAGCCTACAGAGCAGAGCATAAAATATTTAAATATTTCATTTGAGATCTTGATGGTTCTTTGATCTTTTTACCAATCAAAATAAGTCATTCAATAACTTAATTCTTCTTGACATTCAGCCAGTTAATTAATGAATTAATCCTTACCCAAAAGTAAGTATTATATATTACCATAAATATTAAATGTAAACTACAATAAATGTCAGACACAAATAGTTACAAAATAAATGAATTTAGAGCCCATATTTAAAAGCTTATGGCATGTTTAAGCCAAGAATTTCCAAAGTACTTTTGATGATATTTTCTTGGAATTTTCTCAGCGTTATTTTTTATGAATTTGATGAGTTATATCTGGGCTCTATGTACCCGATAAGCCCTTGCCTCTCGCCATGTCAGCCGTGTCTTACACCACTAATGGCACATACTGGCCAGACTTGGCCAGAAGATCCACCGGAGCAGCAGCGTCACCAGCAGAGCCCGAGCCCGAGCCGTCCATTGAGCAGAGCCAAGAACTCAGGTGACCCTGGGAGCACTCTCTGGCCATCGACTGACGCATCAAGATCGCCGGAGACTCGTGCGGATGAGACATCTGATGGTTGTATCTGGCCATAGATCACGTCCCGGCTCGTCTTTTTTCGCTGCCACAACACGGGGGCATGCTCAAGCGGCTGCTTTTCGGGGGGTATTTAAGTGGAGTCCATGGGCCACTGGGGCTTCAGTTGAACCCAAGCTGCTCCAAAATGTGGCCAAAATGGCCCGGAATACTGTTGCTGTTGTTGGTGGCAGCAGCGCCCCCGGGGATGCTCGGCGAGGTGAGTGCTTTCTGGCGGAGATTTCCCAATAACCTTTATAAACCCAGTATCTCCCCTACTCAGAGCCCCGGCGACACCACGCCCAGCGATGAGGAGGCCTTCGCTGCCAGCACCAGTCCCAGTACGACTCCAACTCCAAGGCTAGAGGAGACCACTGATCGGCTGATCAATGGCAATCTCCACCAGGCAGCTCGCATGGCGCCCAGATCGGGCCGGAAGCGTCCCGCCGACGGCGAGCATTATGACGTGATTGATGTCTCGGGGAATGGGGCGGCTGCCAGACCCAAGAGTGGACAGACCACCAGAATCTACACCACCGGTGAGGTGGACGAGAGCTTCTGGCTGAAGCACCTGGGCGACGACTTCAAGCACGCCATCCACCTGCAGGTGGGCGGCACCAACGAGGACTATAACCGGCTGATCAACCGGACCCGGAACGGCGTCCACGAGGAGGTGCACCACGAGTACTTGCCGGGAGCCGAGCGGCCGGGTGCCGGACAGCCTCCGACTGGCTACCCGAGGAGCAACCAGCAGCAGCAGCAGCACGGCTTCGACGGCCGCTCCATGGCCCTGAAGCAGCAGTACCTCATCCACGAGCAAGTGCAGAAGCAGGCGCAGCAGCAGGCACAGCTCTACAACTACGCCCAGCAACACAGGCAACACTACACACCTCAGGCACAGCAGCATCCACAGCAGCACACACAGCAGCACACACAGCAGTACCCACAGCAGCACACACAGCAGCACACACAGCAGTACCCACAGCAGCACACACAGCAGCACACACAGCAGCACACACAGCAGTACCCACAGCAGCACACACAACAGCACACACAGCAGTACCCACAGCCACAACCACACCAGTACCCAGAGGCAGCGGTCTACAGACCCCACAGGTACCAGAAGCCGCAGAGACATGGCTACATCATAAACTCCAGCGAGGACCAGCTGCACGCCTCCCAGTCCAACCCAGCGCCAGTGCGCTCCGGCCCGGGCGGAGGCAGTGGAGCAGCCGCTGGCCACGAGGAGGCCCCGGGCGAGTCCTTCGCCAGCCACCTGAACTTCAAGTCGCCCTTCAACGACTACGGTAGCCGACCCGCGCGCGACCTCACCTACCTTCTCTACAGAAGGGGTCTCTGAGGCGGTCCCTGGGAGCTCCACACAAGAGGCTGAACACACGAGCACACACAGAGGGAACACAAACACACACAAAGAACACACTCACAAAGAACACACACCCAAAGAACACACTCACAAAAAACACACACACAAAGACACAGGACTAGGGATAAATAATATAAAATAAAAGCCTAAAAACATTATAATATAATATTCGGGAGCTGACTTACCACTAAAGAAGCAACTTTTCAGTGATTTTTGCAAGGCGTATATGCCTTAAATAGCATATATTATTATTATAATATATATATATATTATTCATATATATTATTGTTATATAATTAATCTTTGATGTCTTGTATGCTTAAAGAGGGAACTTAATTTAGAAAGACTAAAAACAAGTCTCTGCACATTTGTATTTATCAAAATATCATTATAAATATGTTAATGCATTTTTAAGCATATATATTTAAATGGTTAAATGGTTAAACAAGAGAGAAATTATGCAGGCAAGAAAGGAATAAAAATAAAAATATATAAATACCCAAAGACATGTTTTTAGTTGAGAAAGTTAGTGATTCTAAATTAAATTCTAATTCTACAATTTGTGGTAGTTCTAAAAGTAAATAAGGGAGAAATGTTGCAACCAAGAACAGAAATAAATAAAAATATAAAAATTAAATAAAATACAATTTATTGTACTTTTAAAAGTAAACAAGAGAGAAATGTTTTAGCCAAGAACAGGAAAGAAATAAATAAATAAAATACAATTTGTTGTACTTTTAAAAGGAAACAGGGGAAAACTTTGTTTAGCCAAGAATGGAATAAAATGAGAAAAGGAGTCTTTCTAAATTAAGTTTCCTTTTCTAAGCATATAAGACATAAATATTATATACTTTCCTCGATAAATATGGTATTAAATACATATGTTTTTAAAACAATAAAGAACACTACATTTTAACTTAGTATTAACTACAAGTTCTCCAAAAAAACATTAACATGAAATATGAATCCAACGGAGAATGGAATGGAATACTTGTCAGACAAATTTGCATTTAGCTAATTGTGTGCTCTAAAAGATATATTAATTTCACTGAGAGCTTAGCTAAATTCATGAAATTAAATTCATATAATTAAATAAAATATTTAAGTATTAATTCAGATAAATAAAATATTCAAATATAAACTAATGGCGCAAGACTTTAAAAAACTCAAGGAAATACTCGCCAGTAAAAGATATTTGGGTAACACAGTTTATTAGCAAAAAACATGTGAGTCGGAAAACCTATCATTCAGATATCGCTGGAAAATAATCTGTCTTTAGCAGGAGATGTGAAGAACTCTTAGTCTTTATCAGTAAGCTCGAAGAGAGAATGAAACCCACCTAAGGCCCCAAACACCATGTTACTTCGAGCAGAGACACTGAAAGCACAAATAGTAAGAAGGTCTGGGAAGACTTATCATCCAGCTTGAGCTCCCAGAAGAATCCCGAGTCGGCATCCCCCGAAACACCTATCAGCTTCAAGATAGGCACTGTGGAGGAGAACGACACCCAGGTGAGACTGGGAACTCGATTTGGGGGTACTGATAGAGAGACTTTTGGCAGATGCGATACATGATTCAGGCCACAAAGAGCAGATTGCCATGGGGCGGAAGGCAGACGGCTGACGGCTGTCCGATGACCGCTGACGGCTGACGACCGACGACCGACTGACTGTGGGGTTAGGAGGTTGTCTCTGATCTGGGCACGATGGCGAGACAACAATGCGAAATCGGAAATGGAGATGGATCACGTAGCCGGCCGTGGTGGCCAGCGATTATAGGCGCTATAAAGAGCCGGAGTCGCCGCCAGACACCGAGCAGTAGACGATCCAATCCACACGTAAACGGCAACATGAAACTCGGTCTCTGGTTTGGCATCTTCGCCATCGCCGCCGCGCCGGTTAGTATTTGAAGCGTCATTAGTTCCTGGCCAGGTCGCATCCCTGTAGTTCCCAACTAACCGGCCTCTCTCTCTCCCTTCTCCCTCAGCTGGTGAGCGCTAACTATGGCCATGGTCATCCCCATGGTCACCATGGCGGACAGTACCTGTCCGGCGGCCCCAACGCCGGGCTCGATGAGTACGTGAACGTGGCCACTGGTGGCAACCAGCCGGCGGCCAACCAGATCGCCTCGCAGGCCGAGATCCAGCCCTCGCCGGAGGAGGCCCGCCGCCTGGGCCGCGTCCAGGCTCAGCTCCAGGCTCTGAACGCCGATCCCAACTACCAGAAGCTGAAGAACTCCGAGGACATCGCCGAGTCTCTGGCGGAGACCAATCTGGCCAGCAACATCCGCCAGGGCAAGATCAAGGTGGTGTCGCCCCAGTTCGTCGACCAGCACCTGTTCCGCTCCCTGCTGGTGCCCTCGGGCCACAACAACCACCAGGTGATCGCCACCCAGCCCCTGCCCCCCATCATTGTCCACCAGCCGGGTGCGCCGCCAGCCCATGTGAACAGCGGACCCCCGACCGTGGTCCGTGGCAACCCCGTCATCTACAAGATCAAGCCCTCGGTCATCTACCAGCAGGAGGTGATCAACAAGGTGCCCACTCCCCTCAGCCTCAACCCCGTCTACGTCAAGGTCTACAAGCCCGGCAAGAAGATCGAGGCCCCGCTGGCCCCGGTGGTTGCCCCCCAGTACAACCACCAGCCCCAGGCCTACGGCCCCAGCTATGGCAACTCCGGTGCCGCCTCCGCTGCCGGCGCCGCCTCCTCCGCCGACGGCTACTCCGCCGGCAACGAGGCTCCCCTCTACGCCAGCCCCACGCCCTACGGCCAGAACAACTACTGAGGGGTGGATCTCCGCCAGCTCCTCGTGGCTGGCCTAATTTAACTTCTATTTTCTATTTTTCTTTACTTTATTTTATTTGTGTGTGGCCGAGTGCGCTCAGTGCGCTCAAATCAGAAATAAAAGACGAAAAGAAGAAAATGCTTAAAATGTAGATGATTCGTGGAAATTATTTCATTGGTGACGGGAAGTGGAAACTGATTACAGTGCTGTATATATGCTATATACGCAGAGCATATATATTGCTTAGCTTGGCCAGTTGAGCAGCACTTTGAAGGCTTAATCGTGGAGCAAAGACTGCTCTTGGCTAATCTTTGTGGCCTAATGAGAGCTACAATTGCTTGAATGGATAAATGTCGGGGCCTAGTACATTTAAATATAAATTATTCATATTGTTTATTTAACTTTATGCATAGTATTTATAATTTCGGCACAGAATAAAAGAGCAAGCTAATTATTTGCTTGAATAAATTGGTATTTTACGACTTAATGTCTTTTAAATCCCAAAGCCTTCTTTAGGTAAATTCTCTCAGCGGTTTACTCGATTAATTAACTGAAGTCTTTAAATTGCAACTAAGAAAACTATATTATTCTACATTTATTTTATATTTATAATCCTCATAAATCCATGGTACATTGAAACTTTAAACTCATTCATATTTATGCAGACTTCCAGTTATGAAACTTAAGCTATATATACTAAGAAGTGAAACTATTATCCGTAAGATACCGTATGACTTGCAAGCTCTTTTTCCCAGATACTGCCTAT
Organism: Drosophila pectinifera; assembly: GCA_008042775.1. Lineage (NCBI taxonomy): Eukaryota > Metazoa > Arthropoda > Insecta > Diptera > Drosophilidae > Drosophila > Drosophila pectinifera. Next base: position 109,101 of record VNKC01005082.1, read on the forward strand.
ATCTTACAGTCGATAATTCCTGATTGATAATTCTGTAGATAACATCAGTATCTGTGGTTTCTGAATCGAATTGTTTCACACTGTTGTTGCCCGAACTCGTATTTATTATTATCTTATTATTACATATCTTAAATTATTACATATCTTATAATATATATTTGAGCTAAAGAGATCGTCGATATTAAGCAAATATATATCGATTTTTGACATAGCAAATCATCGAATTCTACCCTAGATAGCTAGAGCTAGAAAAAGCATCGATGCTAATAGATTTAAAATCGATTCTTACATAGAAAAGTAAAGAAAGGTGGTTTTGCAGCTTTATGTTTACAATAAGTTCTTGAATCTTGGATATTCGAAGTGATATATGCATATTAAGCAGTGATTGCATTTACCCTTACAAAAGACGTTCCCCTACTAAAATTTACTTTACTTACAATATAAACTGAAAAAAATATATTCTTTTCAAAATAATAGAAATAAAACAAAGTCTACCCATGAATATTCTGCAACTATCCATAAAAATGCCAGTTTTACAAATTAGAATCAATGTATATATATATATAAGCATGTATGTACATATATATAGCTTATGCATATACCAATATATAGCTTTTAGAGTAAAGCTTAAAAACCGGACACATTTCTTCAATAAAATATAAGTCCATGTCTTAAATATATTTAAATAATAAATAATAAATAAATAAAATAAATACCCTTACAATGCTCATAATGCCATGAAGGATATATAAAGTATTTATTCAGCACCCCTTGGGGAGTCTTCTGTGTAATTATATACCTCTTATCTGTCCGATTTTGTGGGGCTTAACAAATCGTCTTAAAGCTAAAGCCATTAAACTGGTCTGATTTTATATGTAGGAAATCCAATTAATACTGTTCCCAAGATATATATATATATATATATATATATATGGAATTCGGCTTAGGAATACTGCTAGAAATTCTAAAGACTATATGCTACAGGTGCATTAGAACCCATAGGGAGTTTGGTTGCTTATAGAGTTACAGAGGGAGTCTGAAGATAATACAATCTTATGAAAAACCCTTATAATTAGGACCCATTTCCAGCGTTAATAAATTGAAAAGGACCTCTTAAGATGTACATATATAGCGTTGGTGTTTTCTCGCCCTTTCCCTCCGACTCCGATTCAGACTCCGAATTAAAGCATTATAGTATGTCTGCCAATGCGGAACTATTTTCGCAATCTGCGCAGACGTTCGGACCTCGATATGCGGCCGAGACCCAGTGCCCGGCAGCTGATTCCGATTCTGGCTTGGGTCTTGCTGGCTTTGGCTGGGGTTCGCGGGCTTGGGTTTCTCTGTAAGATGAAGCGGAGCTGAAGACGCCGTGATATGCGCCGGGTGCGATGCGATGAGATGCGTGCGATCTATCAGCGTTTGGCCATGTTCTCGCAACGGCCACAGTCGGGGGCGCAACAACAAAGCGGTGCGGAACCGCCGGCACCGGAGTCGCCACTGGGCGAAATGTCACGTACCCAATGCCGGAGACCCGTCCGGAGCATATTTAAAGTAGCAGGCCGCCAATGGAGGGCAGCAGAAGACAGTCGACTATCCAAGTGGGAGCCAGCAGCCGAAGAGCAACTGGAACTGCAGGAGGACAAGATGACAAGATCGACCTACATTTGGGCGCTAGCCGCCTGCCTGATCGTAAGTTATAAGTCCGCAGGATCCAAGTCAGTCTCGCACTCAGTGCAGCCGTGGAGGATTTACCTGGGCTGAGCTTTTCCAACTTTTTACTTGAAAAAAAAGCAACTTGAACTATGAATATAACAGCCCTGTTCTCAAGCTCTAAAGCTATCTGTATCGAAGGGGATTTTCACCTCGATAACATACTCGATTGTTACATAATTAATCGTTCCGATAACTCACAGTTTGGGAACCACTCACCCACTTCAACTTTTCAAATATAGTTAAAAAAAACTGATAAAAATAGCCTCCCTGTCCCTAGACATTATTATATCACTCTGATTCCAGAAACTAATCCATTTGCCTCTCTTTTTTGCAGGCCTGTGCGAGCGCCAATTATGGCGGACCCCAGGGCTATGGCGGACCCGTGTCCGGCGGCCATGGCGGCGATGGCTCTGATGCCGCTTCGGCGGCTGCAGCTGCCGCTGGATCTGCTGGCGGAGCTGGCGGCGAGTACGCTGGTGCCGGATCCCAGGGTCTGGAGTCTGGAGCTGATGCCGCTGGCGTCGCCCAGGCCGGCCAGAGCAGCTATGGCTCCGACCAGAACATCCCCTACAAGCCGGTGAACACCAAGGGCAACACCCTCACCTCGTCGATCACTTACCCCCAGAACAAGGGTGAGATCCTGATCCACCGTCCCGCCCCCATCATCGTCAAGCGCCCGCCCACCAAGGTGCTGGTGAACCATCCTCCATTGGTGGTGAAGCCAGCCCCAGTGGTGCTCCACAAGCCCCCAGCAATCGTGCTGCGCAAGGTCTACGTCAAGCACCACCCACGTCGCGTCAAGGTGGAGCCCGTCTTCGTGAACGTGGTGAAGCCCCCAGCAGAGAAGTACTTCGTCAACGAGAACAAGCAGGGCTACGGCCAGGGCTCCCACTCCGGCTCCGGACACGGACACGTCGGACACGGACACGGTGGACACGGACACGGCGTTCACGCTAGCGGACCCCATGGCTCCGGCCATGTCCAGCACGACAGTGGTCGCGCTCTGCCCGCTTACGCTTCGGGAGCTGACTCCGCCGCCGCCAGCGCCGGCTACCAGCTGCTCCAGAGTGGCAACCAGGGCCTGTCCGCTCTCGCCAGCATCGCCGGTGACCGCGAGGGTCCCTATGGCTCCGGCCATGGCCACCAGCACTACGGCGCCGGTCCCTCCGGACCCGGCAGCTATGCGGCTCCCTCTTACTAAGCGTAAAAGCCAAGTAGGAGTGGTTGGCCGCCGGACTGCTGCGACTGCTGCCGCTCCGGCATCCCCCGAAGCGGCTGGCCAGTCATCCGGTGTCCGGTCTCCGGCTGATTAGTGTTATGTATGTTTTAAAACACAGCCTGATCCATGCCACCCGCCCATCGTCCATCGCCCACCGCCCGCGTCCACAACCACGCCCACTCACGCACATCCAACCCATCCGCCAACGGCCGAGGGGGGCGTGGCTGGCAGTCAGGTTTCTTTGCAAACAAATAAAAAATGTGAAAATCAAAAACTATCGACTATTTCTGGTCATTAGCATAAGGGGCGCTTGGGGAATACCTGTAATCATTTGAAGCGACAACAGTAATTTATCGAATCAAAAATGTAGTCGACTTACGAACGATATTTGTTATCGTTTTTAAACAATAACGGAAATGTGACCAGGACCCATTTAAATAGCGTACAAGAGTATCCTAGGCAGAATATGAACATTTTACTGCAGATGGAAATGAAATAGGTCAGTTTAATTCGAAATTAATTTATAAGACCTTCTCTTGGAAACTTTTATTCTATATTTAAGATCCTCCCCAACGATTTATACCTTAATTGATTGCCAAAATTGTTCATTAAATACTTTTCAACAGCTTTCCAATTGATTTGCAATTTCAACTCATAGGTTTACACTAGAATAGGAAAAGAATCGTAGATTTCGATTTTAGCTATCGACTAGCATCGCAACATCGATGTTTTTCCAGCTCTAGATTACCCAGCACAGTGGGTGATTTAAAACAAATCATCTACAAATTGTATAGATTCCCCCACAATCTTTCTTATTTATTAGGCGAATATTCCTCACTTAATAAATACTTCATACAAGCTAACACACAAAAATCTTGGTGGAAATAATAGCTATATTTATTTCAGGAGAGAGGTAAGTTTTTCCCCAAGTATATAGCAAAGTGGGAAAACTATGTTGTCCCAGCTGGGTTAGTTCGGGTAGTTGGGGTCGTTGGTTCGGTACCATTATCGTGCCAATAAAGGTCAATTTGGGGGAGCTCAGCGCCCCGTAAAGTGTCGCCTGTAATCACAGGTGTCTATAATCAAAGTGCGAGCTGTCATCTCGCCGCTCTCGGATGTCCTTCCCATTGTTCAGAGGCAGCCCCATCGCCAATTAGCATTCACGCAACTGCCAACTGCCAATAATAAATGGCAAACGATGACAATGCTGATAGTAATTGGGGGGAGAGGCGGCTCTGGATGTGAGCAGGTGGGACTGACGCAGTATTGGCATGTAAATGTAGGTCGCCGGTGGCCGCCCATTTGGCAGTTTGAAAAATCAGCATAAAAATGCGACACTTCGCGATGAATTTTCAGTCTGTAAGCAGAAATAAATTGGGAGCATTCAAAAATAATACCCAAGTAAACAGAATTAATGAGCCAACGAACAAAAAAGAATCGTTTCCAAGTTCAAAGTTTTTGGGCACGTTATGAAGACGTCCAACACCAGCTAACAAAAATATGGTCAATATGAGACAAGGTTTTTCCCTTAGGATGGTTCTATTCCTGGCACTCATTGCCTTTTGTTTCGGGCAAGTAAGTATAGATATCTCTAAGAAATACCAGTCAATCAGTGTCAAGTTTCGGTCCAGTTCTGTTATTATAAAACTTATTTTATTAGTTTCTATTTCTGCGTAGATTTAATTGATCTTATTAGTATTTAAACAAATAGTTTGTAGGGTCTCATAGAAACCACTTCCATCCGAATCCCAACCGATATATCACAGAAACGTGTTGTTTATAGTCTTGAAGAGATTTGGAAACCACCTCCAACTATGTACTTTTAGGAATTTACGTAAATCCATAAGATTACGAGCTAGAGCTTACAAAATAAATTGTTATAATAATAGCCAAGCTCTGATACTTCTAAACAATTTTAAAACCTCCTGAGATTACGATCTTTTGATCATTTCGTAAATTCTTGATATTCGTTTGATAACTGGTGAATAATGTTGTGGCATACTATTCGTAATATCATTACTTTTCATAATATACTATTGGACTCGTACAAATTCGGTTACCCCGATAAAATGTTCAATAAAACAGAAAGAACATACAAATCTCTCGAGATTTCTGTGATACCCTCTGAATGGAACATTATACATCTTTAATTATTTTTCAATTCTAATATTTACTGTATAATTCTAATCTCATTTGTTTCCTATTTGTTTATTCACATAGCCCTCCTATAAGCGAACGGCGGATATGAGCACGCAGGCGTTCCAGTCCTTATTCCAGCTTATCCTGGCAATTCTTGAGAGATAGGTTGCACAATCTATTTTTACGTTTTCCGGCGAAAATGATTCTGAAATGTTATGTGGCTTGGCTTGGTAGATACACTTTGTTTCTTAATTAATTATTATTTTTCATTTTTCCTAGTTAATATTCTCTTCGGTTCTACATTACTATTTTTTTTTCTTATTTATACATATTTTTTATAATTTATCAAAATAGCTAGAGAGTGGGAAAATCATATTATAGCACTTCTAAAACCCTGTACCAATATCAGTTAGCAGATTCTATTATAAAAGCATTTTCCCACAATTTCAAAGCTTCTTTGATCAAAAACTATTTTTGTTAATATAATGCATCATTAAATAGTTTTTCTAAATTATGTTCAAATTATTCTCAATTCACCAAAAGCTATTACCATTTTATATGGTGGGCATATGCAGTTCCTATTAATTTACAAAAATAAGTGTGTGTTTTATTGTCACTCCGGAGCTTCTCTGAAGGCATTATAATGTACAACCATTGTAAATTAGATATCGAAAGAGATACATCTTGAAAATAAAGCACCTAAAAACCAGTATTTAATATTTAAAACAATCACAGGACCTTATCATTTGATTTGATCATCTGCCAATATATAAACCCAGTCCCAACCTCCGTCTGGACAAAGTGTATTCGTGTTAAGTTCATTATAGAGAATGTGCAAATCTGGAGAGATTCCCTCTACATTGCTCACTGACTGAGATCTTGGATAAATACCAAAAGACAGAGCAAAACTCACCCAAGAAGACTCAAGTCTCTAATGTGCTTTGTCTGTTGCGTTACACTTGAATCGTGCTTTATTTATAGTTAATTTTTGGGTACAAGTTACCGGGTTGGGTTCTGGCTGAATAGCTTTAAAGAGTATATAGGAGTATATATATAAAGTACGTTTTTAGTTAATATTTGTTAAATAAATCATATAAATAGGTTGTTACTTGTTTTTGTTCGCTTTTAGTTGCCTTTCTAGTTAAGCTTTCGATCGATTTTGAGGTGAATAATAAGTGTTAATAAAATCGCATAAAAGTTGCTTTAAATTACAAATTTAAAATGAAGTTAAGTGGGCTGACATTTGCGATAAATTATGCAATCAAGTGTACAAAAGTTGTTGTGTGTGGGAATACACAGAGTGTGCAATTGTTAAGTGAAAGTGGCTTTAAAAAGTTGACTACATATTTTAAAAAGATTAGATGAAGTGTTTAAAAAGTTGTTTCGATGGAATTGCAGCGTACTCCGCTGTAGCTTATATGATCCCTATTTTCCGTATAGTTTCCCCCTTTTCAGTGATGACGGGCTGCAGCATAGACGGCTGCTGGCTGAGATTGGGCAGGGGGCGTGGGCAGGGGTGGCGACTGCTGCACCTGTTGTTGTGGCTGCGATGACTGCTGCGGCTGTGCCGTCTGCTCGATGGGAAAATTGCTAATCATCTCGTAGGGGGCCACCAGCGTTGGTGGTGGCATGCCCCAGGCATAGGGGTTCTGCGGGTCAGAGACAATTTCAAATTAAATTAGATATATTATAAAATATTTAACAAGGCGTCTTGAACTCAATAAGAAGCTATAGTATATAGCTAAATATATATATATATAAAGTGGCAAAAGCTTCAAGTAATGGCTATCTTAAAAGCTAGCATGCTTCTAAACATACTTTAAGCGATAAATAAAGCATAACTTATAATTAAGCAACGACATAAAACAATTACAGCTTAAAGATCCAGCTAAGCATTAAACATCAGCAACATCTACACATCATTAATGTTTACAGGTAATTTGCAATAAAATACATCAACAAACTCAACTCTAATTTATTTTAAACATGCTTTGTTAGCTTGAAATATATTTGCAATTTTTGTAATACGAAAACCTCGCCGTTTCACCTCTCGATTCAATTTTTACTTCCATTTCCAGAACGTTTTCGCAAGTATCTGGCGCGTCTTAATTTGCGCTTCTGCATTAAATCCCAAGTTAAATGTAAAAGTAAACAAGAAGTTCTGAACTTAGTACAAGGACGAGGACATCGACTTTATCTAAATACCAAACACGCACCTGTCCGCCAGCTGCTCCTGCGAGTTGTGGCGGCATTCCCGGTCCCGCTGCCTTGTGAAAGAAAATCGGAGGTGGTGGCGGCGGCTGCTGCAGCATCCTGGGCGGCGACATCAGATGATGCGGCGGTGGCGGAGCCTGCGGCGGCGAGCTGTAGAAATTAAACTGACTGCCGTTCGTGCTGGGCGAGGGCGTGGGTGTGGGCAAGAGGGCGGCATGCCCCAGAGGATCCTTTAGGTCGTGCAACTGCTCCGGCCGCTTGCCCCGGGCCTTGTTCGGATTCGAGTGACGCTTCGCGTAGGCCTTCTCCAGGAGAGGTGGCTGGTCCGAGGCGTTGCCTGCCTCTGGGGAAGGCGGCGGTGTGGCCTCCACACCGGCCTGAAGGTCCCCTCCAGCGCTTCTTAATGGCGGTTGGTCCGTGTTGTTATGTTGATGGTATGCCGGCATCATGGCAATCTCCTCGGGCGCCGCGGAATGGGACGACATCCGCAAATGCATATCCACGCCAATGTTGTAAAAGTATCGCAAAGTGCTCACATCGGCGGGCAGATCTTCGCCGTTCATTTGAAGGGAACGACGCGGTTCTCCTCCAGCAGCTTGGACACTCAGCGCTGGATGCGATGGCGGCATGAAGGGATGCGGTCCTGCCAGGGACAAGGCTCCCGCTTGCGGTGGGCCATAGCCGTTGAAGGGCATATAGACGCACCCGTCGGCTGATGGAGGCGGCGGCGGCCCCTGCAGTGGATACTGGAACTCCTCGGCTATGGCCAATGGAGAGGCGGGCCACGGAGGAGGCGCCTGATCACCAGGATGGCCCGAAGCCAAAATAGGTAAATAGTTCATAAAGTGGGTGGGTGGCGGCGGAGCCCCAGAAGCGACTGACTCCTGGCTATGGCTTGGAGCATTGGCGCTCTGGCGCGGTGCCTTAGAGCGCTGCTGCTGCTGTTGCTGCTGGCGTGGCTTTTGGATGCCCTCTTGTTGGCTCTGCTCTCTCTGTTCCTGATCCACGCCAGGATCCTGCTGGTCTGGGTCCCGTTGTTGCTCATCATCCTGGACCACCTCTCGATAGCAGTTCTCCAGCGGCATGTAGCCCTGCATCGGCACCAAATCACACTTGCTGGAGTCAAAGTACTGTCCCATCTCGAACAGCTTGGTCTTCTTCCATTTGGGAATCTTATTGGACTTGCCCACAAACTTGGACATCTGCATGCGATGATGGTGGTGCATCTGGCGCTGATAGCGATAGGGCAGCGTCCACGGACGGAACTCATCGGGCGGCACGGGATGCAGGGACTCATAGGGAACCTATATGCCAAATAAGAGATCCAAAGATTAGACTAGCCTAGATTCCTTAAATGCAATCACATTATGGGTTAGCAAAACACAAAGGATAAAAGGTATGTAGGTAAGGAAAGCGGTACCAATAGCTTCTTGCCAAGCTTCTCCACAAAGACCAAGCAGTGGGTCTTGTCTTGGAAGATCTTTTGGATGTGACACGTGTTCAGCTCCAACTCGTGCTCCATTTCCACCCGGCACTTGGCTCCCTCCTGCAAAACAAACAGCACAAAGACCAAAGAGATGGACGAGGATGAAAGATAAACGAAAGAAGTTGGAACAATCATGGAAAGTGTGTGTATGTGGATGATTGAAAAACATGAAACGTGTGTGTGCGCTGGGTGTTGTGTGTGTACTCTAGTGTGGATATGTTTCCAGGCCATACCTTAAAGTTGTAGTCATTGGCATAGGCGTTATAGCGCTTGGCCTCCTTGCGGATGTCGTTCCAGCAGTCAAACTCAATATTACGATACATGAAGGGATCCAGAGACTTGGCTACCTTGTACGGGAATGGTGTGATGCCTGAAAAGAACAATATATAGGGTTCAATAATGAAAATCAGTGCATTATGTGTTTGCAACACTCACCATCATCCAGCAACTGGCGCACACAGGACACCAATCGGTGGGGGCACATGTGCATTATATCGCTGGGTTCATTACCATTATTCCCGGACGCTTCGTGGTCCTGCTGCGACTTGGAATCTCGCCTGCCTCCACCTACCCTCCGGCTATTATTATTATTGCTCTGGTTTCCAATGATGCTGTGGAAGTTGCACAGCTTGTAGTTCTCCAGGATGCAGTTTGTGTACTCCGGCAGATCCAGCTGGAATTTGCGACCATCGGAGCACTGCAGGCGAACCATGTAGCCCTTGTTGTCGAACTCTTCGTCGAAGGCATCCCACTCGAAGGTGTGCGGATGCAACATACTCTCCACAGCGAAGTTCACGTCGGGCAGCTTGAACAACATCTTGTAGAGCAACTTAAAGGCGATCGCTACAGTTGGACAGATAACAACACAGGTAAGGCCGATTATAAATACCCATTAAACACTCTTGGAGACTTACACTGGCAAATCGCTGCCGTTTCAATATATTCCACTTTGTAGACAGAATCGAAATGGTTCTCATTGTTGTAAAAGACCCGGAAATTGTCGGTATAGTGACGATTAAAGATGACACTAGTTCCCATGTTGTAAGGCTCAAACAGGATCACATTGCGTCTGAAAATGGCAACAAACAGATAAATAAAATAGGATATTTAATTATATTTCTAGGGTTTGACGAAAAGGTAAAAATGTTGAAGCCTAATGTTCAGTTTTGAATATTTACCGATACATGCAGCACATGGCGCGCAGTTCTGTCATGGTTCCATATGTCTTGGCCTTGGACATATCTATCATGTAGCTATCAAAGTCGCCTTGAATGTCCTTTACGGAATATGAATTAAATTAAATGTATAAGACCAGGAAACATTGCAAAGAAATCATCAGGTTTAATCTGCTTCAAAGGTATTCGAATTTCAGAATCTTTACCATCATAATTGTTGAAATTAGGTCAATAATTTATATAGTTTAAATTAAAGGTATGGTTTATAATATAATATGAGAGAGACCGTATTACCAAGAGTTTTTTTTAAATCACATCTTTTACAGATACCCGGAAAATTAAAGATCTAGAAGAATGTTTCAAGATAAGCTAACCTTCTCGAAGATGCGTCGTTTTTGGGTCATGAATCGGACGCACTCCAGCCGGACCTCGTAGTGCAGCATCTGAGTGTCGTACATCTGCTCAGCGATCGCCCGGAACAAGCTGGAGGCATCCCGGGCCGTATGCTTCCGGTAGAGGCAACGGCTCTCCAAATACTGATCGTACGGGTCCGGGGCCTGTCTGCTGCCTGATGTAATCGGGCGCTGCAACTGCATCATGGCCATGGCGAGTCCTCTAAAATTGTAATTAAATTAGGTTACTTGGGAATTTATAAAATAGCATCAACAGCCGAGCTGATCTAGCCAATTTCGTATGAAAATCGAGATTCCGGGTACTTTAAAGGCCTGAAAAACAAATTCGGTATCTAGATACTACTTTATAGCTACCTTTAATTTTAATTTTAAAGTAAACCATCTACAAATATATTAAAACTACAAAATCTCTCGAAACTTTCGTGGGAAATACATGATTGAGATATAGCATTTTAACTGTAACCTTAAAAATGTATGTCTGATCAAGTAACGGTTCTTAACTATACTATACATACACACATGCATACTCGATCAGGTGCGTGGGAAAAAATGTGTATGGGGTGGGCGCATTTTATCTAATACGAATATTCTAGCAACACGATTCTCGTATCAATTACATAGACCGGAGAAGACTTTTCCTAAAAACCATCCCAATTCCAATTATTCCAGTGGCAACAACCTAAGGTTAGAGTGGGATGCCCATAGTCGTGGGCAAGTTCAATATGGCGACGCGCTGTCCTCCGCTTATGCAGAATCAAAACGGAGCAAAGAAAATCAAGTATGTATGCATACATACTTATGTACATACTCATTGCGCTTCAACTTACCGTAAAAACTTGCAGGAGCGAAGAGGGTAATACACAGGGACTAATTAAATATATTCGAGGTCACAGGCGAAAAGTTGACTTTACTTTGGCGGTTTCCCGGCACACAGTGATCGCGTAAAAAAAAAAGTATAACGGAAATATTAAAAATAATAAAAAACGAAACGATTCATAAGGGCTATGGGTCTTATTTTTCCTTCTTCCTTCTTTCTTCGCGCTATCGCTATCGCACTTGCATTCGCACTTGCACTTCCTGAATAAATAATTAGCTTTCTATTACATCTGCGCTGAGCACCGCTAGACGAACGATAGAGTGGGGTCGACGATCACTTGCAAAATAATCGATACATCCACGGAAAGCTGGAAAAGGGACTAGCGAGAGCCGAAAATTTCGCTGGAAGGATGAGAGCCGACAGAAAGGTACACTTCCTTAACTAATTCAGAAGTGGAAAATAATTCACAATATGTTTTTTATTTATTCAGATCTAAGTGACTGTTACTAAAAGTGTAGATACACCCATTCTTAGGGTGCAAAAATATACGTTTAATTAAGAGACCATACTAACATATTCTAAATATTTTAAGGTAGTTAAATCATATATATTTTAATCACATGATTTCAAAAATTAATTTAAGTACGTGTTGAATAGGGACCGTTTAAAAGACATTAAAAAATCAAGGGCTCGTAAAAACTCCGGGAAGGGTGGGTAACAACACATATTATTTTTAACGGCGAATTAAAAAGAAATATTATTTAATACTAAAGCTCTAGTTTCTAGACTTTAATATTACAAATTATAATAAATATAATTATTAATTAATTAATTAATTATCCTGAAAATGCTGTGAAAAAAAAAAATGAATCTTGTAAGTCAGCATTGGTTCAGGAATAGATTGCAAGGAGATTTTAAATTTAAAAGCGAAACTTGTCTAACGCCCAAGGAAATAGCCTATCGGTGCTATCGATTTCGCCGATTGACGGAGCATCTGTTTTGTGTCATCCCTGAAAGCGCCAGACTTTGTTTTTTTCGGCATTCTTGTTTTGGTGTTGTTGTTTTTGTTGCTGGGTCTTCTTAGGGGGTGGAAAATGCCGACAGCGCGCTTTCCACGCGTTGTTGTTGTCAGTCCGCTGGGCTTTGGTTCAGTTCGTGTTCAGTTTGAAATTGCAAGTCAATGAAGCCAGGAGTAAACTTCAAGTTCGCGCTGTTACCGCGACTAAAGTTGTCTGGAAGAGATGTGAGTGGCTGTGTGTGAGTGTGTCTATTGTTTTTCCCGTTTTTCGTTTCCAATTCCAATTTTTAATTGTCGTTATTGGTTATCTTGTAAGTGTTTTATTTCTCTCGGTGTTTCATCCAATCTACTCGCCATTATATTCCATCTCTCAGCGGCAATACTATCCGTCTTTTTTTTATGTTCATTGATGGTTCCTTTATGTAAAATCAAATCAAAACATAACCAAACAGTCACCAAAAATAATAAACAAATAATTTAACCGAATCGAATCGCTCATTAACAAGAACAACAACAACACGTGGCTACAACAAGTACAACAAGGAGTTCAGTCGTGGCCTTTCGTCCCGTTATGAAATTAGAAAGAGCCAGAAGGAGCAGTGCGACAAAGTGCAGTTATTTCCATGCTGTCTCCCTCGCGGTGCGGGTAAAAATCAATAGGAGAGACAAAGCACGTGTTTCCCCCCTCCTGTATCTCTCTTGGTCGTTCGCTCGCGTGTGTGTGCAAATCGATAAACAGTTAATCAAGTTTGTTGAACGCGTGTCGCTCTGTCCCATTCCTCCGTTTTATTTGTTTACACCGCATCTCTTTCCCACACTCTTGAATGAAATGTTAGTCTCCTTTCTCGAATTCTACGTTTTTTCTTTATTAACTGGGTCAAGTTTTTACTGACATAAATATGTACGTACAAATGTAGGTTCGGTTTGGGCTTTTTGTGGGTGCTGAAGTGCTTTATAGCCGGCTGCCAGGTGTTGAGGTCAATGTCATGGGTTATTCGAGCATTTTCGCAAAATCGTTTCATCGTCTGCGACCTTCGAACTTTCAGAGTTGCTAAGTGCCTCAGGTCTCAACTTCTGTGTTCGCAAGCAATTAATTGATTAAATCCGACCAATATATTGACGGTAGCCTTATCAATATCGCTTATACAACTATCCTGTTCTCCCGCCTATCTTATCTTTCCTCGGAGTGAGTGAGGGTGTGAGTTAGTTAGTCAGTCTTCAGATAAGTTCGTTCCATCTCGCTCACTCTCCGGTTTTGACATGTGTCGCTCAAACGCGGCTTAGCGCTTTACTTGATAAAAGAAAGAAAAGCGGTTCCCATTATCCATTTCCTCGAATGCAGACAATTCAGCTGCTCCCGCCTTCAGCAACTGATCACTCTTTTCTCAATTTCCGGTTAAGGCTTACCTTTGCGTTAAATTCATGGACAGCCTACTATTAGTATCTCGTTTCGCAAAATTTTAAATTCACTTTGAAAAATGCAATTAAATTATACGGAATCGTAGTTAATAATCAATAAAAGGTGACATTTTTCAATTCCGCTTGGATCGCAGTGTCATTTGAAATGGGAGGTATTTAATATTAACTTGTGATATTCTAATGATCTTTATGGTGAGAATGTTTATTAAACGAAAAAAGAAATAGTCGTTTTCGAAAATGAGAACAGCCTTTAAATGCCGTTTGTTGCTAGTGCTGCTGCGATTTTTTTTTGTTTGCCGGTCGACGGCAGAGAATTTTCGTTTGCTGCTTTCAGTTGCCTTCGAACATTGAGCTCGTCGCGTCTGTGCAGAAAAAAGGGAGAAAGGTGACGAAAAGAAGAAACTAGAAGGAATCAGCAGCCCAAAACAAAGCAGCAAGAACTAAAAGAAGAGAACCAGAAATCTATTTGCCAAAATTCGTTTGTTTGTCCCCGGCAGCAACGTCAGCGCCGAGCCGGTTCAATCGAACGGCGCTGTTATCTGCACACAAGTGAACGGGTAACAGTGCAGGCACCAATAATTGGGCACGCCGTGCCTGTTAACGTTACAGTTTGCAATTATTAAATTTCTTAGAAATATAATTTCTCAATTAAAAAAAACAACGCAGACAAAAATGTGTTGCCGCTTGAAATAATTTTGATTAAAATAAAAGTTATCCCAGAGAGTAAATGGAATATAGAGTACTGAAGACGGAGTTCTTTAAATAAAGAGTACTAATAGAAATAATTTCTACTCCTCTTGTTTTAGCCTAAGAAATGTGATTAGAGATTTACTTTTTATTTTACTTAATTTTATGAATACTGGTGCTAGAGACAATATTTTGTCAGATAAGCAACATTTGAGAAATACCGATAAATAGGATTATAATTAATTATTAAGCACACCGAAATGAAGTGGTTACACTGTCCTTATTATAGGTTGCTTTGCTTCAATTTGTAAATTTTGTGTTACTTAAATTCTTTCCTTTTTTTTGGTTCTTTTTCTATTTCATTCCACATATTTGCTTTGCCACACGAATCGAATAAATTACCACATGTTGTCAGTCGCAAGATGCAGCCGATTAACAGTGGCGGCCCCAACAGTGGCGGCGAGAGAAATGAGACCCGCATGCGCCGCAGGCCCATACGTAAGCTATTTTTGTAATACCTTTGTTTTCGTATTATCCCCGATTTACTTTAACCCACTCCTCGCCAACTCTTGCACCATATTGTTTAAGTTTTCCTTTTTTCTGGCACCTTAACATAGATCGAACCTTATTTTCCTGACATATCCTCCGATTTTATGTGACATTTTCATAGTATTACCTTATCAGCCAAAACTAACCTACATTATTTAAGGTCACACTAATTAAAAGCCTAATTGAAATATAGAAACGAGAGAATAGATGTTACTTTATAAATTCGTACCAATTAGTATTACTTTTATTAATATATACGGTAAAAATAAGACATAGTGGTTTGATCATACTTCTAATAAATTAATACTTTATGGAAATACGGTTAAACAAATTATACTGTAGTAAAGAAAGATTCTTGCGTAGTAGTTCTCTGACATATTGATTCTAAAAGTATTATTTAATCTATGACAAAATCGAATCCCTGAAATTGAAAATTGCATAAGAACAGCTGTAAAATGCATTTATTTAAATCGGAACGAATTTTAATACATTCCTAGATATGTTCTCTCTCTCTCTCTCTCTATTTCTTATTCTATAGTTTTATTTTAGTTTATTTGTGTGCGCTTTGCTTTGACATATTTTATTGTTGTTCCCATAGTTAGCTGCACGCTATTTAAAGACCGCATTAAAATACATTTCGCAGCAATTCATTTAATTTTAATTATTAATGTTATTTGCTTTACTCGTACATCAATTAATTACATTATGCTCGGCTTGTGGCGTGACCCTGAAAAGACAAAGTTTAAGGCCAAAGTGGCAAGCAGTGCACACAAATACCGATGCACTGCTTAACCTAAATAGTTGGAACTTCTTGCTTGAGTTGGCCCGCGACTTAACTTGACTGACTGACTTGGCTGCCTTTTGTTGTCTTATTTCCATTTGTTTATTTTGTGTAAACACGCCAGCTGTAATGTTTTTTTGTTTTTGTTTTTTGTTTGTGCAATCGCTACTTGCAATTGCAGTTGCACTTTCATTGCCATTGCCAGATGACGAAGCTTAACGGTTCAGCGCTGTCAGCTGGTTATGCGGAGTTTAATCGATTGCATATCTTGCACACCTGCGTTCAGCAATTTGGATTAGACCAAAATTATTTATTTTTCCCCATATAGAACAAAAGTTATTTCCAGTTCAATGTTCAAAATAGTCAATCTTAATTAATTTATTGATTTTTTACTTTACTTTAAAAACGTTAAAAAAATGGTATTGAAACATATTACAATAAACAACTCTATTCATAATGGTTAATTTTATCATTCGGCAAAATGTAAGCTCCTATGTCTCTTTTCCAATTATTAACACTTAGCTGAATCACAAAATTCGAAGAATCCTAGGCTACTATTAACTTAATCTATTAATCTAATCTTTAAAAATTGTTATAAAGATTCAATAACTCCAAATTAGTTCTAGATTGTCCGAAAAGTTTATGAGCTGTTGAGGTGACCGTGGCTGTGAATCGGACACACATACATACATATGTACATATGCCTGGCCAAGCAAATAGCATTTGAGCATTGAGCAACATAACCGATAGCTTCTATCGGTTATGACTTGCTCAATGAATCGTGAATGGAATAGCTTAACCTAGTAACATTTAGTTTATTGTTATCGTTAATTTGCTCGCTGCACTGTTTACAGACATTTTTATGCCAAGTTGCAATTACATTTTCATTGCCATTGGCGGTTGTTATTGTCTCTCTCTCTCTCCCATCTTTCTTGCTCTTTCGCTCATCTTCTCCTCTCCCTCATTTTGAGGTAGTAGCACATAACGGTTGTTCGAGTGCCGCGCGCATGAGCATTTAATGATTTTATTGTTGTTTTTGCTGTCTACCCTTTGAGTGGTTTTTAGCCGCAGGGCGCAAAAGCATGGCGCTCAAGGGCCTACACGCGCCCACTCACATACTCTACAGTGGCGTTCATAATAATAACTCTTTAGGTGGTTAGCAAAATTCAATAAGTTTGGGGTTTAATTGGCATCAATTTTGATATGAAATTTAATTTAATTAAACTAATTTATCAAATCAGGAATAAATACAATATATTAGAATCCCCAGTCCTGTTGTTCTGACCTTCCCTATATATCCGGGGGCTGCTCAAATTGAGTGCGTTCGGCGACAATAGTGGGCAACGTATGTGTAGGTGTCGAGGCTTTCTAGATACTCAAATCGCTCGTTATGACGTCAGTGGTGGCAGGCATGCTGCGTGGTAAACACTCGAGTCAATATTGGCATTAACACCTCATCTTTGGCTTCCAGTTAACAGACAGCGTCATTTGTTGTCTTCGGCGACTCTTCGGAAATTAGGATCCGCCTGTAAATTGACTATGGGAAATAAATAAATTAATTGGGTCCGCTTCCTCACCACCTCTCACCAGAGGCATTAAAATTCTGCGGATCTCTTCTACAGTCGTACTTCTCAACCTCGAACTATATTTAATAACTTCAGGGGCAACACTAATTTAAATATATATTAAATCTTCTTAAATTCTAACATACAAGAACTTAATTAAGTGAATTTAAAGCTTACCCACGCATGAGATTAAAGAATGTATAAAATACATAGGTTGTACCTTTAAAAAAGAATCTCTTGATAAATATGGGCCATCAGCTTGTTGAAGCATATATATTAATTTCAAAATTAATACCTGATAATTCTATTCTAAAGTATACTTAAAGTATGAGTTTGATTTAACAGTTTATATATTTCCCAAAAACACGAACTTCTTCTCGAAAGTGGCATTAAAGGATTGAATGAAGAAGGATCGGCAATTGCCGAGGTGACTCAACATTCTGCACAGACTTCGCAGGACGAGCTCAATTTCCTATCCTAAAATTAACTTAGTTTCGGAACGAAGCCTTAGTTCCGGTCGAAGTGATTTGCGTGCTCATCTGCGGAAGTGTGCTGTCGACATATTGAATGGCAGTGCTAAATCGATTAAAGCACGGGTTTTGGCGACCAGCTCATCTCGAATATAGTCTTGTCTAATCGCGGGAGCAGAACTATAATCGAGATAACCTGGCCGAAAGACCCCGAGCAAGTGTGCCATTTTTTACACGCTGAGAAGAACGTGTACTATTCGCTGATGAAGGTTTTTAATGAAATGACTCGTTCCCTGTGGGACATCCAGGACTATAGGCATTTCCTTAATTATTGCAATAATTCGGTCAAGATATCTTGCATCCTCTGGCATTGCTGCCACATCGGTGAAGGGCGCACGAACTAGATATATCGCTTTGAAGCTACCCATGAATCTCCAATACCAATGCTCAAGTGCAAGATCTGGGCGACAGCGAAATTGAGGCTAGAATCAAATATCATCCTTTGGGATGAATGGACTATGGCGTATGAACGAGCTTTGAAGGCAGTTGACTGAACAGTGAAGGACAAGCAATGCATGTGCTTTAAGAGACTATCATCAGTCGAATATTTAAAGGATTCTGTTTATCAGTTTAAGATTTAAAGCCGCTTTCCACGAATTCCGAATATTTCAACAGATTATTTAGTTGAATTGTCACTCTGGAGTTTATCTGAAGTAAACTAGAGCGAAACGAATTTGGTTTTTCTTCGTAGTTTGTTTGGCATAACCTGAATACTTCGATAGGTCTCATTTAGAACTATATGTGTTTTAATATCACTCTGAAGTTTATCTGGAGTTCGCCAGGTCCCCTAGTATTTAAAAGATTTCGTCAGTATATATATAAAATCTATAATAACTTAAAATCTAGCCTGCATAAATATTTTAAAATTTGTATAAATCAATTTCACGTTTTGCTCTCTTTAACAATCCGGAACTAGCGCATTTAAGAGATGACCATAACACATGTGTTTATATAGAGACCTAGATCGGACGGGTTTCTGGAGTAACCAAATAAGAAACTGCTGCTCAGCCAGCCAGAACTTAGTCGGCATTGAGAATCGGTTGGGGGACTTAATACGGAAGTATATAGTCGTTTTGATATAACTTCTGGACGAGCTATGGAAATGTGGCTGATTCTCCAAGGGAATCCCTCTGACCTGCATTAAGCGAGAAGAACTCTTGATCCCGAGATATGTTTTTCCCGCGAGGAAGAGGGCGTGGCATTTACTGCGGAAGAGGGCGTGGCCCTTACTGCGGTTACGCCCGACTCGTGAACACCTGCGATGACGATAGCTCGAGCGAGCCAGGTATGTCTCTGTATTGATGATCCGAAATTTTGAGAATTCTAGTACATTAACGAATTAGTGAGTGTGAGAAGCCAAACAGAGAGAGAAAGAGAGAGAGAGGAGGGAGAGAAGGTGAGAAAGTGAACAGAGAATTGTTTGCTTGCTTTTCTACGAAATGTTTGCCCAGATAATGGTTGACGTTAGTTCAGTTCTGACGCCTGCTTGGTGTTCTATGTGACTCAATCGACTCAGACTCTCAAAAAGATGTCTCTTTGCAGTTTATTGATTCTGTTAGCAGGAGTATCTGACGTGATTCCGGGGCTAACTGAGGTTTTCCATAAAGCTCTCTTTATAAGACAGAAATATGCCAGATCTTAGATAGTATTTAATATTATTTTGTAGTTTGTTCTGAGCACTACTAGAAAACTAACTCGAAAACCGTTGTATGTTTCCGAATTTGTATTTCAAAGAAACCTCTACTAACTACCTCCAATTGTTGCTTTATTACCCAACAGAATATTCCCACTCCAAGTATTTATCACAAAAAACCTGTCATTAACTCGAGTATGTTTTCGAAACCCCAATTTATGATTGGTAATTTCGGTAAAGTATTAACCAAAATAGTTATGGTTGTCTCACTGTAAAGGCACATAAATTGTGTACTTCCAGATCAGATCTTTTGTAGTCCATAGGCTCAAAAAAAGGGAAATGTGTGATAATTTGTTACGCCAGCCAACCCTTCTCATTGGCCTGGTAATTCACTCAACTATATTGTGTATTATTTATCACTTTAGGTCTCTGGCTGGCAGAGTGCTCCTTGGGCAATCCGCAAACTGTTGACTCTGCCATTACGTTATTTTATCAAATTTACAATTGGCTTTTATTACTCGGCTTTGTTTTCGGCTTGCCGAATTTTACGGTCGGCTGCTCTCCGCGAATTGAGTTATCAGATAGAGATCCAAAGAAAAAACAAAATTAAAAAGGTGATCATCTTTAGTCGAGGCGAGCATTGTAAAATAATTAGCTCCGTCGCAATTCGTTTGAATTGTTTGTTGTTTTCGCCGTTGATATAGAGGTTTCCCCATAAGGCCAGCGATAAGGATAAGTCTAGACCGTAGCGTTTCCAGATAATATCGTCATTTATGAGCAAGACGCCTATGTCGAATGCCCGATTTTAGACGGATGAATCAGTAGTCTTCGAAGGCCTTCGAAGACCACCATTGGGTCACCCGGGAGGCAGTGGTAAACACCATAAAGTAACCTTTCCCTGCCTCAACGCGATCGTTCTACTGCGTATTATCAGATGGCGATCTCGATTCCTCTATCGCAAACCATAAAATAATATTCCATACACTTTTTGACAAAATGCGTTGGATAGGTCATATCGTCGGGAATCGAATTGGATTTATAGCTACTCGCAAACAGAAGCGGAAATGGGTCTTATAGTTAGGGCCCTAAAACATTGTTGCTCCGTTTGGTTACTTTTATGTTGCCAAGCGTGGGCTCTGCCCTGTACATATCTGAAAAAAGTAGAGCATAAATTGTGCCCCTTTAACAGTCAAGAAAAGAACGAGAGGCCGCGGACCCGACTAATGATAGTAGAACTGAAAAGACTCTTTACTTTGTTTCTCGTTGCACTGGCTGCTCAGCCAACGAGTACATTGCACTCGCTGCTCAGCCAACGAGTACTTTTGTACATTTGCTCACTCGAGACACTTTGCTTATCGGCAAGTATCTTTTGCGTATATATGCGTGTTACGCCTGTGCCTTGATGGTTGATTGTCCGTACGCAAGTACGCACCTTCACGCTTTTCCTGCAGTGTACAAATAAAGCAGCAAAATAGCCTAGGGAAATAACAACAATAAAGACACTTTGTGCTTAGATTTTGTTTATTTAACTCAGTGGCGGAGGCTCGATTTCAGAGAGCTTCGGTTTTTTCTCAGCCTGTTTTGTCTTTTTGGTAAGGAGAAAAAATAGGTAAAAAATGGGCTGTTCATATTTTCGGTTTTGTAGTAGAGTTCGCAGTACTAAAAAAAACACGTGTTTGGTAGTACTATTCACAATGATAAGCCTTATACCAAACTATAATATGTCAATCATTTGTACAAACTATATCACGTGAGTACCAGTGTCCATAAATATCTGCTCTTTAGAACCTATCAGCAGCCATTTACTCAGAAGTAGTGTTGAAGGAGACTGAGGCATTTTATTACTCGCAACGATGGGCAATAAATTGGAACAGTGCTACTGTCAAGATTGGGTACCTCAGGGAGCTTAGTTGGAAACATAAAATACTATAGTTTTCTTATTTTGTGATCAATGGAAACTATGGGATACTCGAGAAGTTTGCGGCTTACTCTTGTAATATTTCGATGCATCTTTTTGTAAACGTTTAAGGGTGAAAATTCCCTATTACCTCCGGGAACCTCCCCTTACATCACCCCAGCAGCAGAAGACTCCCCTAACGGCGGGAAATTCTCGTAGATAATGGGCCCCTTCATGTGAATGGAGTGAATGTTGTATTTGTGTAATTTTATTGAAAACTTTCGATCGACTATCGATGGGGGGACACTCCAAACCAAAAGCTGTAATGAGGAAGTGTGCGCCGCGTTGTGTCGGGGCGATAATGAGGTGGGCCAATAAAAGTGTCTGGGCCAGACAGTGGCGCTAGCCTGTCAACGACCACGTACTATCCATATTGCTATTATTGCTGGGTCCACACCGAGGTCAGGGGCAAGGCCAAAAGCCAATTCGCCCAAAAAGTAAAATCAAATCGAGTCGCCAAACTAAAACATTACATAAACGCCTCGAGCACACGTATCCGTATCTATTGATGGGGTGTATCTATACACTGAGAAGAAACTGCTCAAGAAATAAGTTCTGGGCTTAAGAGAGCATCTTGAAATCATGTTGAATGTATTTGAATTTTTACAATATCAGCTAATAAGCCCTAATTCTGGCACAAAGAACTTGAGTAACTATCTATACTTTAACCTTTAAAGGCATATTATTTATTTATATGGAAGTTATGTGCTTTAAAAAATACATTTTATTTCCCTCTGTGTATCTGTATCTGTGGCTGGGAATCGACCGCACATACTAATCAAGGCAAATGACGCGTGTCGTTGGCTTTTGTCTCGACTCTTCAAAAGACCAAAATCAAAATCAGAAAGCGTCGTCGCTGGAATGATTAAACCCGATGATAAACTGCTCAAACCGAAAGTAAAATATAAATAAATAAAACTAAGAGAACACCTGAGGAGCACTGGAAATGCAATCGACGTGATACGAATCGTATCGCAGGGGGATGGATGGAGTGCTTCTGGTTAGGATTTCGGGTAGGAATGTCAGAGGTATTTAAGAGTTTTGATTTATTTAGATTTATAGTTCAAGGCTCTTATTTATTTGAGAGCTGCAAAGTGATCTTTTATGATAAGTCTCAGTGATAATCAATACAATGTTAGTAATAGTTATTTTAGGAAACAAATCTTCTAGGTGTTAAGGTGTTAGGGTTTCTATTTCCACACAAATAGGGTGTGGTCTATCTATCTAGAAATTAAGGCTCATGTATTGAAAAATGTTTAATTATTGGAAACCATCGATAACTCGATTCTGGTTTTAATTTCTAGATTTAATGCGATATTTCTATATAATGGAAATCAGAGATTTCTGGCCAAAGTCCCCCGATTAGATTCGCGTCGCTCGGTGTAAATACAGGCTCCACTCCAAGGTCTTGACCATGTCCGCTTCTCCAGCTCCTCCTCCTCCCCGTGAGCTCCTCGTGGCTTCTGGGCTTCACTTGTGGTACTTCACATCAAGATCAAGTTTGTGTGAATTGACAGAGATAATTTCAGCGGGGCTACGTGACAATTGATAATGTCCCAGGAATGGGAATCGGACCTGGAGAAGTGGATGATGGTCGCGAGAGCGTCGGGAGTCGGGGGTAGAACAAGGGCAGTAGTAGCCAATACCCCTTGATCGCGTGGGCAATTCACCTGACGCAATTGCCATCTACGCACCTTTGAGGGGAATACCCTTTAAGGCTGGCAACGGGTCCATGTGCCAAGGAAGGAACCACGTACCAAGGTGAGGAATAAGGAAGTAGGAAAGTATAGGTGACCCGCCCATAGAAATACCGGTCACAAGACAGCCTAGCCAACCTTTCGGCGACTGTGTACAGGGGGTATTCTAAATAGAGAATAGTTAGTTCCTTTTGGTTAATAGGAGTGTGGAAAATCACCAGCTCATAGAGCATCCGCCCTGTCGCCATAGGATCCCCAAAAGAACCAACGATTGTATCTCTCAAGTGGTAAGACAACTTCTGAAGAGAGAACGGAAAGGGGCCCGTGTCTTGTGATTTTGGGCTTTGCTTAACGTCATAGGTGGGTACTTATGTGCAGACACGATTCCAGGTCCGATGGATCGATCGATAACCATTATCTCGCCTCTTAAAGGACGCCCAATTCGCGCCTGATCAGATCAGTATATTTATGATTGACTCATGGCCAGCTGAAGTCAAAGAACTGGTAGAAGTGCCCTCTCTACATTGATAGCTCCCTTCGATTATCTTTGCCACTCGAGTGTTGTTTTGGTCTTGCGCTGAATAGACTTGAATCACGAATGTAGTTCCCACTGAGAGCATATTCCATAATTAAGTACCAATATCTTAAGAGATGTTCTTCCCGCTTAAACGGATTCTCCTGGCCATTATCTCTTATCTTCTTATCTTTTCCTCTTATCGATTCATTTTCAGCGAGCTAAGAAAAGTTACCTTTTACCCCAGGTCCTCGGCTTGAGGGGGAACCCTTTCTGTTTTCTGGCAAATTCCCCCACTATGATATCTTCTAGTCCCTCAGAGTTACCAGTTACGAAAGTTCCCGTGCTTCTGGCACATCCACGGAGATTCCCGGCTGTATTCCACAACGCAGCGGGTCTTCACCGTGGTGACTCATATGGAGACATACATGCTAGCTCAGTTGCGTGTCTGTCTCCTACCTGAATATATCTCTGTATCGGGTATCTCCCACCGAGATATGCACGTTTCACGTTCTCAGTTTCGGTTTTTACTGCCAGTCTCTTTCGGAACAACGTAATCACACTCGTATGCAATTACAATTACAATGCACATCTTGCGCGATAAGATTGTGTCGTAGCCCCCGTTCCTGCCTCCTCTCCGCAGCCATTTAATTGCATATTCTCTTCTGAGCTGCCAATGGGTTCAGTAACTCAGCGGACTTCGTGTCTCCCTGAGCACAATTAAAGCCCATTACATCTGTATAATTGGTTAGTGCCTAGGTGACGTTGGTGCTACGGCGGGCAGGGACCCAAGGCCAAGGGCCGTCGCCGTAATAATTCATGTTGCAATCGGCAGCTGCTCATTTCGCTTCAATCGCGTGCCAAACTCTAAACTGAAACTAGTCTCTCTCGGTCCCCAGTTCAAGTTGAGGGTTTACCCACACTGAAAACACAAAACGATGGTTTTCTAGGCCATTATTATGAGAAGAGTATTGATTACACAGGGGGCAGGGCCTTGATTATATAAGGTAATAAAATCATTCCTTATAAAAATGCCATTGGATAAAACCTCATATTTTACTGCTATGAAATTTTTAAAAAGTTAAAAATTAGAAATCGATACTTTAGTCTTACGCATTTTATTTACCGATGCTTAGGCAGAGGAGACTTGAAATCTATCGCTTAAAAATTTATCTTAAGGGAATCACTTGGTTTATATAGCAAAGAAATTATTCCACACAGAGTCTTTATTCCGAATGATTTCATTTTAAAAATCTATATCTTAGATATTTTTAGAAAAAAAAAATATTTAGAGAAAAGAATTAATACTAATAGATTCTCTTTCAGGGAAAGGTGATTATATCCCAGAAAATTAATCCTAAAATAATATCATTGGATAAAAAAAACATACTTTATGATATGAAAAAACAATTACAAACCGATATTTTATTGATTAGATTTTATATTGATCGATATACATATTATTTATTTACATATTATCGATAATTTATTATCACATTTTAATACAATTAATAATCTACAGAAAAACAAACTTCAGACTCACGATGACATTTACTGAGACTTATCAAATTATTGATAAAGTATAAATAAGTAGCAATGTTCAATGTTCAATGTAGAAAAAAAAATTAACTTAACTTTTAACTTTAACTTTTTAATGACACTTGAAAGATCTTTGAATAAATATGAATAATTAGCAGTGTTCAATACATTATAACCTAATCATTTAGCACAAGCAATATTTATTTTGCTCAGTGCAGATAAGCACGGACTTGTAGTTTCCGCGGGAATGATGTTGGGGGGTGTGATGATGATGTAGGTAAAATTGGGAGGTTTTTTCTCGGGAAAAGGGGCCGATGCCGGCATTTTACTGACAAAACAATCGGCGATCAGTCAGCCAGCCAGCCGGCAGCAGCGACAGTTGATCGCAATTATCCGGCAGGCAATTTGATTGAACGAATAAATCCCCCGCCGACCCAAAAGCAAAAGCAAAAGCAAAAGCATAAACAAAACTTCCCTGCCGCGAACGGTAGTTCATCAATTGTCAATCGAAACACCGCAAGCAGTTTCCATTTAAGTAATTTACTCGAAAAACTAAAACAACGAAAATTACAAAGCAAACAAAAAAGAAACAAAAAGGCAACGAGCGGGCGATCTCAACGATGTTCAACTATGTAAATGACCTGATAAGCGGTAAATGTATCTTTTGTCACGTTGTTTGCATTTACTTTTATTGTTATTTACTCTCAGCCGATCGATATTGTACTTCCCTATTTGCATTATATTGCCCTGTCTCCGGACAATGGATGTCTTTTTGTAGGAATTCCCCGCACGGGGAAGTTTTTCTCCATCGTCGGCTTCTTCTTGAAACATTAAACTGTTCATCAATCAGCTAATTTAGGGGATATTAATATATAAATATTCACAATGTTTATAAATTATGTACAAAATTAGTAGAAAAAGTAATTAGCTTGAAGAATTCAAATGAAAGCTCGAAGATAAATTAAGTAAATATATTTAAACAGATTAAAGTGATTAGATACGGGTAAAATCTCACAATTATTCTAGAGAGCAGTGGTGCCTACAGCCCTGGCTTGCGGGTCAGCAAATTTCTCTGCCAGGACTCGCACAGTATGCACAGAATGATAGCAACGCACCAGTGCCGTAAAATTGTAATTTTCAGACTAAATCTAGCCTTTTTAAGAGTTAAATAGGTGTTTTTGTAGCCCTAAATCCATTACTAAGAATGCTATCTGTTTCGTTTTTATCTAGCCTTTCCGTTCAACTTCTTATCACACAAAATATTTATATAAAGGTTTTTTGTCTTGAACTAGATTTTGGCAAGAGCAGTTCAAAAACATCTACTTCGAACCCATATTTTAATTAGGTAATTTTTAAACAGCTTGAGATAACTTTATGACTAATAAGTAACGATTAGCGTGTTCGCTATTGAGAAAGCTCTGACTGTCTAATGAGTAATTATTCATTAACCTTTTTTTTAAACGTTTTGTTATTCTTTCTAGGATAAGTAGTTGCGCCATCAAAAAGTCATTTCAAAAGTGTGTTGTTTTCCGACTGATTGATAGGTTTATAAGTATATCTTGTAGAAATTGGGGTGACCTTAGCACTTGACCTTTTTGTGAAGATTGCCAGAGTCACCTTTCTATAAAAAGCCAAGTAAAATAATTATGGGAAAGTCAATTGCCAAGCTGTGATGTCCCAAATACGCAAATGCGGTTCGCTCCCAAAATCAAAATCAGTTAACAAACACGCGGGCTACCTTCTTCTTTCGCGTGTGTTTATTTTTGTTTCCCCGACAATTTGTTGACGTTAGAGCTTATAATCAAAACTATTTGTAAATGCGGTTCATTCATGCGGTCATCCATCCATTCAGATCTGGCTATGGCTCTTCACAACATCCTGAAAGCCAAGCGAATTCAATTCTCAACCGAATTCAAATCTTAATTAAAGCCCCGGGGCCTCCAATCGAGATTCCACGCCAGATGTTTCGACGGCGCTCGTTGGCTTTTTATTTTATTTTTATTTGGCTCTTTGACTTGGACTTGGACTCTCTCGCGCATTTCATCCGGGTGCGGAAAACCAGTTTTTGTCTATAAATAATAATAATAATAAAAAAAGATAACACAAAGTGAAAAATAAAATAAAACGAAACGAAATCCAAATAAAATCAAGTACAGATGTTGGATACTTTTTTGATTGCTGCATTACACACAAAAAGATAACAAGCAGGGGAGCTGCCAATAAGCTTGCTCGACTATGCGGTACCCGGTACTCAAAGCCTTTTGTATTGAATTAATAAATAATATAAAGGTAATGTTTCACAAATAGGATGAAGAAATTCCAAAAGCAGAAAAAAATTTTTTATTTATTTTAAATCACCCCAGCCTGGTCTCGAACCGCGGTTTAAGGTGAGATTAACCTACCACCTAAGACGAGTGCGAGCAAGATAGCAGTCTGCTAACTTTATTGTCTTACAACTGCCAATTTAATCAACCGATTGAACTCGAATTTAAATTAAATATTCACTATCTTTCTACCGATTCAAGGCTATAGTTATAATGCATTTCCCACGAATTTCGAGGGCGATAGTGGGCTGATTTCAATCTGTAAGACTAATGTTACAAGGTTTGGTAGGGGGACCTAGGTGTTTATACGGACAAACGGTCAGATGGACTGATTCCTAATATACAATATTTAATATTTTTTGCGTTGACACTTAGTTATAATACCCCTGTACCCCATGGGTATCGGGTATAACAACAAAAAACCTCAAAAAGAGTGTCCAAATAGGTGGAGAGTGTGCGTCACAATGGAGTGCCAAAGTTTAAAACACTTTCCATGTTTGTTGGCCCCTTTTTTGGACTTACCCCCAGGTCAACGTCTGCCAGTGTCACAATCGTGGGTCTTATTGCCTATTTTTTGGTTTAGTGATCTATTTTAAGCTTTAATTGCAAGCGGTTTGACTTGTAGAGATCTGGGCTGATAACCATAACACTGAAGCCCTAGTATCTAAGTTTATCAATTAGTAATAATAATCAATTACCTTAATTTCATGATGGAAATCTTCAGGGATATCATTTATACCTCCATTATTGCTGGTACACTTTCGTTCTGTGTAGAAAATAATCAAACATTTAATCTCACCTTCCTTTGTGCGGAAAACAAGTACAGATTGGTCACGAGCCCCCGGATCGCTCCAAAAATAATTGTCAATTAAAGCCAGTGCGATCTTTGATTAGATGTACCTTTAAAAATAATTATTTCTTTAGTATTACCAAGGCGTTTAATCTCGGTATTGGACAATAAAAAACGTGATGTGACAAGTTCGTAAATCTTATCGAGCGGTGTACGTGCAACCGAAAATCACGAGTTCCTCCGCCGGTACATATATTCCCCGAAAAGCGCAGCCAGAATCTGCTCAATGGGAACTTTGGTTGGTGATCTCAATGGGGAGCTCGTAGGGGAGCCCGGCTGTAAATCAGGCTCTTAGGTGTTTTTCTAACAGCAAAGTCGTGCCGCAATACAGATTGTAAAGCTAAGAAATATGATTTCTACTAAATATAACATTTAAAAATATTCAGGTGGCCGTAAATCAAGTGTTATTCGCTCGGAAAGCAATGGGCTCGCATCAGTCATACGCCCAGTTTCCCCACATAAACTTTATATAGCTACGGAATTTCTGTTCTGTTTCTGTTGAAATTATATATTTGGATATTAATAATAATAAGTATTGCCAAGAGACATAAATTCGCAAACAAAGAAAAAGAAATGCCTTTTCGGAGCTACTAATAATTGGTTATTCATCACATAGAAACTATTATCCCAAATGAAATAGTTAGGTTTGTAAAAAATAGGGGACGAAAATGCACCCAGAAACCTATGACGCATAAAGGGCCAAGTTTGTAATTCATGGATAATTTTCTTCAAGCGCTCACGTCGCTCATACGACCCGTGGCCCACGGCTTATCGCGAACAGTTAATGAGCCAACTAACTGTCAAAAAAGCATCGTCAATCACAGCGAACTGTCACGAAGTTCGGGCCGAAGTCGCTCGTGCACGGACTTCGGGCCTGTGCTCGTGCTCGGCTGCGCTCTCTTCGGCTCTGCTCGGCTCTTGATCTCCGCAAGATCGCGCTCATTCTAACGGTCTAAGCCACCGACGAGCGCATCGCAGCGACTGCGACGCTGGCGCAGGCGAACACACACAGTCGGTGCTTTTGTTTTAAGTTATTGGAAGTCTTCCGTTCTGTTCTACCTTTGGGAATTTTCCTTTGTAGATCTTCCTTGAAAATCTTTAGAAATTTCAATCATTCATAAAGGCATTCTTAAAAGGGCACCAATACACTAATTAATTCTGTCTTCTTCTATATTCTATATATATAGTTAGTTATATAGCTGAAACAGCTTCTTCAAATAATATTAAACTCCCATAAAATATCTGTAAGATGGTAAGAACGACTTTAAGCATTTGTTCCTATGGCTTTGGGTTGTAGTAATACAAACTATGTTGGTATATCCCAAAATATACACCCCATGTCTAAAAAGAATACACTTCTTAACAGTTCCCTTCAGGATATATAATTTTTCAAAGTCCAAACTTCGCTTTTAGCTGAGATCTCAGCCATGGAACCCTTTGATATGGGGCTCGTCTGTGATCTTTGATAAGAGCAAAAGTCGAGAGCGCATAAACGCTCACCTGGCGCTGTCGCTGCCGATGCCGCTGCCGTCGTCGCCGTCGGCGTCGCTGCTGGCGTTGACGCCGCCGTCGATGCTATCTCTGAGAGCGGGTCACAGTTTCAGTCGATTCCCCGAGCTTATCAAGACCGAATGGCCCAAGTGGCTCATTGATTCGGGCCAGATTCGGGCGTGAGTTTATATATATTTTTTGTGTATTTTTATAAGCGAGCGATGAGCCCGCTGCCGGCGTCGCAGTCGCTGCCGCAGTCTCGGCCGGCGTCGCTGTCGGCGCCGCGCTTTGACGCGTTATAATAACAAGTGTTTGCCGTCTTTGGACATTCAGTGTGCGATATCCCGGCGGACGGTGCAGACAACGCTCGCCTCACACGATCCGGACAAGAATCCTAAAAAATATCCGAAAAACTCCACAAAACTAACCCTAAAGAAACCACAAAATTATACAATTATTAACAAGGGAGAAGTTTAAATAAATCAGCCCCTTCCAACGCGATCTTCACACACGGAAGTCTTTCGGCGAATCCCTAAATAAGTCCCGAAGACAGTTAATTTTTTTATTGTTATTGTTTTACCTGGTGACAAAACCGAAAAGTACAAATTAAAGTCGTCAAAAGTACAAACCACATACACACCCCAAACGTCAGTAGATAATTACCTGTGCTAAAAGTGACCAAAAGGTGACAAAAAGTGAATTGCAACGAGCCCTCCAGCGAGCAGCTAACAAAGTAAGCCCTTCGATGTGGGACAATCGCCCTCCCCCCCCATCGATCGATATACATTTAATCGATCAACGGCTGAAAGGCGGAAATCAATGGAAGATCGGCGTCTTGCCCTTACAGCAATTCCTATTTTGTAATTGGCTTCGGGCCGCAAAACTCGCGTTTTTCTAGTTTGTGTCTCACGTCTTTTCTCCCACTCGAAGCGAATGGGTTAACAAGTTTTTGGCAATATCTATATGTAAGCAGAGACGTGTATAGTTTTTTCTGGCTTTGCCGGTGGCTTGGCTGTCATTGATCGATGGTTTGCAGTTGCCGTGGATTTCTTTTCGCCGAGACCTGATCGGCGGATTCTCCCAGAGATGATCCTCCCATGATCTCACCCGGGTATTAGATCACTGCTCTTTTCTCCAAGAGCTCCTAGGCTGGGAATAGGAGTCATTGAATCTAATACCATTTAGTTGTATTATTTAACACTGGGAGGGATCACTTTTGGAGGCACAGTAGCTCTATTAATCAATCCTCTGCCAACTAGTATTTCCTTGATGATCTTGCAGCTAAAATTAGACTCTGCCTAGCCCAGTTAAGATTTGTATTTAAAACCCTCAAATTCTACGCATAAAATTCGCAACAGGTGCCCAACTTAATTAATCACATCGCAGCCCTCTTGAGAATTTAATTTAAAAACCGTTTTGAGGCTTCCAGCCGTATAATTAAGATACTATAAATAGTTTAGACACGTATATATAGCAACCTTAACTCACAAAAATAATAATAATGATTAAAACAGAAGAAATATGAATAACAAAGCTTTACAAAGCAGTGAACAAAATCGAATTGAATCGAACCCCAGTGAATCGAAAGGCTGAAAAGCTTTTAAATTATGCACAGTTAATACAAATGTTTTACAACAAAAACCGAACCGAACCGAAACCGAAACCGAATCCAAAACCAAAACAAAAGAAGAAAAAAATGTTATTAACAATAATAATAATTAATTTATGTTTGCTGGTATTTCGTTTTCACGGCCAAATTGCATTTTAACTTGGCTTTCGATTGGTATTTCTCGAGGGAGGGGCTATCTTCGCGCTTTTATAGTGGCATTTCGGTAGTAACTCTGGCTCTGTCTGCTGTGTCCCCACGGCAAAAATCTATAAAAACCCACTTGAATTCGCTCTACCAGATCTTCCCCAAAGTTTGGCCTGCACTTTCAGCTATAGAGAAGTTATAGTCATATATACTACGCTGGAGTTTCGGTCGGACTTCAATCGGGTTTCCAGTGCCATTCACTCGACTCTGTTTGCCCAAGACCAGTGTAGATTTTCAGCCGGGCCACTGGGCTGGGCAAGGTCGCAGTTGGGCGGGGAACCCCAGAAGTATATATGCTACAAACCCAGGAACTTTACAGCGATCGATCTGCAGGGGGCCTTATTTCCTCAACACCACTCAGGAAGTCCACAAAGGCCTTCGTTAATCGTAAGAGCGATGTATGTCAGAGCCCTAACTCGCGGCCCACAGTATGCACTGAATGTAAACAATGCACCAGTGCAGTCAAACTGTAATTTCAGACCTTTTTTAGAGTTGATAGTTTTTTTTTTCTTAATTATATCTGTAATGTTTTACCTTTTTCTCATATCTCACACTAAAGCTTAAGACTTATGCTAAAAAGAGAACTATTCTTCGAAGTCGAAATTATTAGGCGCCCTTTCCAGCGAGATCTAGCTCTTCGAGATAATGTTTTTATTTTTCAAACATTTATGAAGCGGCGCCCCGTCGTAAACAGTCTCGTATGTCTAGGGATTACCATCTAGATTTTCCCCTTAAATATGTTTAGTGACTTAGATACTAAGGCAAGCTTTTATTGACCTTGTAAAACAGGCCAACGTTGGAGCTGCCATAAAAGCATAAACTAAGAGACATTCTTATGTATAATTTATAAAGTAAAGGGGCTTTAGTTGAGTTGAAAATCGAGAGTATATGGCTAGATTCTAGCATACACACTAAAGGTTAATGATTAAAGACTTTTATATTGATTTAGATGTGTGAATAATAGACCCTCCATAAATTACCAGAGCCTAGACTTGTTTCCTGAGGCCAATGCTAAAGCAGTCCCAAGAACTTAATTTAATTAAAGCGTTCAAACCAACTGTGTAAACTCCGGAAAGATTCGCACCTTCGACGATCTCAAAATCTTCCAGCTCAGGGCAATTATCGAACCCGAATTTGTCAACAGTGAATCAATCTGAGCGGAATTATGGAGCTGAGTGCGTATTACTCAGGCATTTAATTATGACAATACTCTATCGATCGCCTTTTATCAGAAGCGTCTGAGGACATCCTTAGAGAGTCACGATCTAAATATGTATCAAGAGTGCTTGAAGAGATAGCACAAATGAGGCCAAGGGCTGACTCATCCCACTGCTGGCTTCCTCGAGTGATTGGCCAAGAGTTAGACGTGGATATTGTATTATAAATTCTTTTTGAGCCAGATATGTGCGCTCATTGATGCCAAGTTGAATGACTTTGATACAGTTTCGGTTTCGTTTCGGGCTGGGGTTTAAGTCTCTCTCGCTGGGTTCCAGTTTTGTCACTTTGTTACACTTTACACCTCAGAAGGAGAATTATCCAGTGAGATATGTGCTATATATACACGATATATGCCAGCGCCAAGCCGGTTAGCCAGAAAGCAACAAAATAAAGGTGATTAATTTTGTTTTCGATATTTTACGGCCAAACAATTTGTTTGTTTCGCTCATTTTGGGTGCTTTTTTATGGGTCTCCCTAGCGGCGGACACTGACAAGTCAATTCATTAACAAAAATTATTGGGTAAATTGGAGGGGGAAGATTTTGTCGAGAATCGAGCCGAATTCGATTCGATTTCACCTGCGTCACGAAACAAAAAGCCACCGAAAAATTGCAATAAAATGAATGCCATAGAGGGGCTTGCTGGGCTTTATGTCGGCTGGGCCCCGTTGTGGCTTTGACTACTTTGACTTTCCGTGTTGTTTCTTTATTTGTTTTTGTTATAAAATAGTGTGCTTTCAGCCCGATTGTTGCCAGGCCCCAAAGTGATTCTCTGCCCGCGCGGGGAGTGTGGGGGAAGTGAAATGAAAAGCGTTGCCAACGCGACTCGAGACTGTTTTCCTCTTGGCCCAAAGTTCGTTTACATCGCATGCAAATGAGGCTGGGAGCCGCCGAGCCTCACGTGAACATTTGCATATTTATGTAGGCATTTTATAGTGAGTTAGTAATATTAAGTGTATTACGTAGCCGAGTCGTAGAGTCGTGAGAAATGTATCGGGGTATCGGTATCGGGGCGGCTCAATAATCGGCCAATACCCGATGGCTAATTGCATTTCATTGACTTGGCAACCCAATAGGCCCTTGAACTTGTGCCCACATGGACACGGCACAATAGCCCATTCAGAGTGCACTTCCTGGTGCTGGCGGAGGGCGGAATGCCAGCCCGGGCAGAGCCGCTCTTAATGAAGCCTGGGAACAATTTAATCAAACACCGCATGCAGATAGTCGCGAGCATATATCTCTATATCTGTATATCTGTATATCTGTATATCTGTATATAGTGTGGCTGGCAGGTCGGGACAGAACTCGGAAGGCAGAGCTCAGAACTCAGAACTCATGGAGAGGCGTTTTTAAGCTCACTAAATACAAATTAGCGGCGACGGGACATCAGATCTGGCGGGCACGTTTCGCAAATTAAACAAATGAAGACCACAATGACGGGGCAGCTGGCCACTTGGGCATTCTTGGGTTAAATACTCAACTATATACTGTGGCACTCGTATGCCGAAGCCAAGGCCCCTCAAATCTCACCGAATCTCGGCGAGAGATTTATGTCCGACTCGAGCTTTCATTTTATCATCAATCATCAATCAATTTCAGGCAATCTAATCACTGCAACTGTGCAGAGTTTCAAGAATAGTAATTAGCCAAATTGATTTATTATCAGACTCCTTGCCCGGATTCCCGGGATTAGTACATAAAATATATTGTTTTGTTTATGACTGCTTATTTTGGCCAATCGCACTTCACCCCTTGGAGCCAGATCGAGATCTTCAAAGGCGAAGACTTTGTTTTCAACATTTATGAGGTCGTTTGTCTAGGGATTACCATTTGGCTTTACTCCCTAAATAAATAACTGAGAATTGCTCAGATTACTTTGATAAACCTGCTAAAATAAAGCACTAAAGCTCCCATAACAACTCATGATTTATAACTTTATACAAAAAGGAGAGACTACTTGGCAAACTATCCATATCATATCCATATTATTGTATCTTGGGATAAGCTTTTTAAGAGCATTTATGCTTCAAAACCAAGTCTTAAATATTTAGATATTTAGTTATAAGTACTTGACATAGATTCTTTACCTGTCTTATTATTCACTCCTCAATGGGACAACTCTGGTCTGATATCTAGTATTATAAAAACTAGATAATAAGTTCTTAACATTCGAATTATCTCAGCTAGACTTTTGACTAAAAATCGGAACTGGTTTCCACTGAAAATAATAAAATCCCACAGGAAGTTCCTTCTAGACCTGAATTCCACATACTAAAATTGCCAAAAGAGATATAGGAATAAAAGATATTATTATTATTATTGTGTCTTGTCCCTGGGAGAATAAATATTAATTATTTATATCTGCTTACTCAGCACTTTTAAGGCCCGAACTAGTTCAGTTCGCCATTCGTCACACCAAGCAACTGGTTCCGATTAAAACCTGATATTGGCACTTCGAAAATTTCCACAAGCAACTGGAATTTCGCAGACAAATCGTCTGCCCAGTGACACAGACAAGCAATCACAATAAAAACAGACAAAAAGGAAGTCCAAAAAGCGGTTAAAAGCAAAATGTGGGGCGGAGTGGAAGGAAAATGCAACTTTTGGCATTTTAAGCAATGCAGTTGGGAGAGCGAGTGGCAAACCGATAGCCGTAGATAATCGATTGGCCGCCGCTTCTCTTTTTGCGATAAGGAAATTGGCCAGATAAATGGGGAAGACTGAAAGATTGAAAGACTGAAGGATTGAAGGCTGAATGACTGGAAGGCGACTGACGATTGGCGATCGGCGGCATCTAATCATCACTAATCAAGGCGCATTTATATGCCCAGCGTATCTCTTCCGTTCTGTTGGCAATTATTACAATTCCCCCCCTGCCTCTCTCCGGAGACTCAGTTCCGCATGGCGAATAAAGAAAATATCAGAAAAGAAATTCAATTTGGCCCCAAATGCACCGCCACCCCCTTTCTCCTATTGCCCACGTGTTGTGTCTTGACTTTGAACTTGAAATTCGCAAAAAGCGAAAAGCTGCGCGGCGACACACACAGAGACAACAAACACATAAAGAAATCGAAATGAGTTGGCTGCTTTGGCAGACAGTGCGTATACGTAACGCGAGTTATGAGGTTCCTTTTCGCTTCGCCAATTATTGGGGCGTGCGTCATAGAGTCGTGTCCTTATATTGCCTAAGCGATTTAGAATCGGTTTTATTGACATGTGCAGACCACAATCGACAAACGTAATTTTCCTCTTAAGCAGAAAAAGAAATAATCAAGAAGTAATAACATTTTTCTTACTTGTAACAACTTGCAGCCTTTCGATTACCATAATGCCGATATAAGCGGCTTTAGTTTGCTTGATTTGTTATTATTATTTTTCCTTGTTTATAGTTTACATTAGTTTTTCTTAGTGGCGTCCTTTTCTAGCTTGATCCACGGTCAAAAGTGACCTTCCTTCATTCACTTACCAATTTACATGTTATGTGTGACCGTTTTTTGGTCCAGGCTGCTTATCGAAAACCGTATCGATATATGATAAGTACAGTTCCTACTTAAAACAAAATGTTTACAGTAATAATTCTGAGCTCTACCGAGATATGCTCTTCTAGAGCACAAGTTTTTATGGGTAAAACAGAGTATTTAATACCCGGTATCCAAATATATGTATAATTAGCTGTTCAGAATATGTATCTTTCCCCACCGAGTTTACACTGAAATGAATCAGAAGGATTCAACAAGCTTAGCACAATGAAAGACTGAAAGCTTAACTGACGGACAGGAGGGTGAAAAATAAACTGTCAGTTTAAATATTTAATTTGACACTTGTATGGACTGTTTTTCGCACTCATTGTTCGGTTTCCATTATCTCCAATGTGTGCGCCTTGTTGACGTCGTCGACAAGTGGCTTCTACGTCGCCAGGGAAATCTTTCCTCTCTTTCGCGACGTCTTACAGATTAATATTTGGGTAACAAATCTTGCTTTAATTGCGACTTTCTCACTGTTTCCAAATGGCCTTAATCAGCGGTAATCGTGTTCGACAAAATACCGATAAGATTTGGATTGGAGAATTATTTTTACAAAAAAAATTGTTTTGAGTCTTGTGACTATTGCGGTTGTTTTTCTTTCTTGTGTTTCTCTTTTTAATCAGAATTGGCTTACTCAGCGATGATTTTAGCCATAACTGGCCATTTATGGCACGCGGTAGCATTCATTTCGAAATGTTGTTGTCGGGAAAAACCAGGGCTTTTTATCAATGGTCGAGTGGGCGGAAGTGCTGCTTTTCAGTCTGTGATTATAAACTATTATTATTCTTAAACGGTCGACAACGTTATGTTATCGAAATAATCGAATTAAATGCTTATACAGATAACATAAGGATATATCTATCATTTGACTTTCTTATTTTCCAACTAAGAAGTATTATGTTATCATATTAAATGCTTATATAGGTAACATAATCTATCATTTGAATTTATAATTTTTGATCTAAGTAAATATTGATAAACGTTGTGATCGTTAGGAAATAATCGAATTTCATGCCTATCGATAACACAATGATATATCAATAGTTTGACATTCTTATTTTCGAACTAGGAAATATAATGTTATCGAATTAAATGGCAATATCGACAACATACTGAGATATATATAATTTGGCTTTCTTATTTGAGAAATGAGTAATAATCGACAATATTGGTTTATTGAAATAATCGAAATAAATGCTAATATCGATGGTATACCGATATATTTACAATTTGACTGCCTAAGCATAACTAATGCTAGTCAAACTTCTAATTGTTCTTACAAATTATGCTTAGAAACGATCAAAATTTATGTCATTTGTAAAAAAACTATTTAATTTATAATACCCCTTGACTTTGCTACCCCCTGCTGCTGTTTATGGTGGCATTTTCAAGAGCTTATTGAATGTTGATAGGAATATATGGAGCTGTATGTTGCCGGGACTTGGAGTTCTCTGTCATTCGGTATTCGTTTTATTTGCCGCATTACGTATCCGACGCGTGGGCCTGATTTGTGACGCACAAAGTAAAGGCGATAGGAAGTGGACAGGAGTCGCGGAATAACCCTTAGGTATCTCAAGTACCTCAATTTTCGCTGTCAGTATTATTTACACTTCCAGTTGTCAGAGCCAAGAGTCGACAATTTAGTGTGTCGAACTGTTGTCCACGAGATGGCAAATAAGCGAAATTAAGGTCTTATCGCCGATGTCAGTCCAAGGAAAATAAAAAATACATATATAAATAAGAAGACACTTATTTAAGTTTCTCATCGAATATTTTCCATATCCTGAAGAGTAACATGAACTATTAAAAACATTATTATTTTACCATGATGATCAGCCATTTCTTGTGCACATTGCATCTCAAATCTGACCATTAACAGACAGATCTTAGGCTTGTCTTTCTCGCCTAACTCATTCCATTTGGCCAAACTTAAACACAGAAAAACAGGTCCAAACTAAAAGAAAAAAAAACAAATCAGCAAACCATTTTGACCATCACGGCTTGGTGGCTTTCTTGGTCAGGGTCTCATGATTCCTCGGACATGCGGAAGCTAAACACTGAATTGTTGGGGCAGGTCAGGCTCTTACTTGGAGTCAAGGAAGTAAACCGTAAACCTTTCCAACTTGACGCAAATTAGGTCAACGATTATGGCTTAAAGGCTATAAATGGATTTTGTTTTGTTACTTTTTAGCCCAAGAATTGCCTTCAAACTTAACCAGATGAAACGCTCGAGAGCTTAGGCTAGTAAATTAATATCTTAAGTCTTGAGTTGCTTTTGTTGATTTCCATTGATACCACCGTTCCAGCCGATTCTCCCTTTTAATCCAAACAATTTAATTAAATGCGAAAAAACACAAATGTTGTTGTTGCCTTGCAGCCATATCAACGGTCCGGTGACTAAGCTCAACCTCAACCTCAACCTCAGCCCTTCTACCTTCTACCTACTACCTACTACCTACTACCTCTCACCACTCACACACCCAGTCACACCCAACCCCGGACGCCACGCACAACCAGGACGACTACACACAACACCCTGAGACACACACCCGGCGCCAGAACATTCCCCACATTCTCACTACAATGTAAACCAAACGATTCTCCGGATTCTTTCAATTCTTGTTCCGATTTGCATTCTTCAGACATTCCCTAAAAACAAAGCCCACGAAATACTAAAGGCAATCAATGCACTTTCCATAATTCTTAACTTATTTAATTATTTAACCTAAAACAAAATAATTGTGTGATATTTTTCGTTTTTTTGTTGTGTTTAGTCATAGTTCGAAAAGAAAAAACAGAAAACATAAATAAAAAAAAAAGCGAAAACCAGAAAAACCAAAACAAAAAGTATGCAAAGTCCATAGACAACTAATCGATAGAAAAAAAATACAAAATAGTATACATATTAGTACACAATTTATGATTTGTGTTAATTGTGCTTAGAGTTTATTTTGTTCATTGTTTTAAATTATTGTTTCAAGGCCTAGACACACTAAGGGGCAGCAAAGGATTAGTTTCAGTTTATTTTAGTCGATGAGTTTCTGTTGCAAAGGCCGGGGCCCCCACACACGAGCCAACACATGCACGCCTTTTTTTGGGGCTGCTCTGCACCACCTAAAGACCTAGACTCACCACACGACACGACACGCCCAAACCAATGCTAAAATGTCGCTGCCCAACGAACAGACAAGCTTGCCGCACAATCCCAAGCAGCCAGCCTCCACAGACTCACCATCCACGCCCACACAAACACCTTCCACCCCAACACCTTCCACAACAACTACTACAACTACAACAACAACCACACCAAATGAGCTGAAACAACGCCTGACGCCACTGAATGTGCGTCGTTTGTCGGGCTACGTTAATCCGCAAATGATCAGCGATCATGCTGATGATGATCCCCCGCCCACCACAATTAATATTGGCCTCTTTAACAACAACAACAACAACAATAGTAACAACAACAACAATAATAATACAAGTAATAACAACAACACCGCATCAACAACGCCACCATCTGCATATGCCACACCACCAATATACCAACAACAGTTGTCCACACTGACAGCAACAACACCGCTAGATGTGGCACCGGATGATAAATACAGATTGTTTACCATTTTCAATGGAAACGGTGAGTCCAAGAAATCCCCGCAACGAGTGCGAGACGTTGTACTTGCAACGGAGCAGCCGAACGGCAGATCTCCCCGTGTAGACAGGGATTATTCGAGTGTTCTTTGAGGCTTTGGTCACACTTGAAAAAATACACACCACAAAACACCATATATCGTTTTGCGCTCTCTCTCTCTCTCTCTCTCTCTCTTTATCTTTATATCTTTCTATTTCTCTATATTTTGTATTTCCTCTTGATATGTACATATCTATATATATTTGAGAGCCCAGGGCTCTTTTTCCTTTTAATTTAGTAACTGGTTCACTTACGTACCCATAGATGCATATTGTTTACAGCAATTCCATAGAATTCCTTCAAAAATGAGCTGAGTTTCCACAACAACAAGAACGATCAACACAAGAAGATACACTCGTGTAAATAGGGCTTTATCGAGGAGTTTATAAGCTCTTGGTCACACTTACTCACATATGTAAGCTGTTCGACCGTTGATCCGCTTCATTTTCTCTCCCTTCTTTCTCTCTCTCCCAGTCTTTCTGACTTTATCTCTATTTACATATCTGTGCTGAGTTTTATTTAACCCTTTGTTTGCCTTCGTACCCATCCATTATATACATTCTTTATACTCTTGTATATTACATTAATCCCATGCAATAATCGCCCTGCTTGTGCTTGTCCCTACTATTTGCGCTTGAACACATTCAAATCTTACTTAATTATTATCGCATGCTCCTCCAGCTAACCACGTTTCGTTTTGCCTGCTTTTGCTTTTTACAGCCCATAATTGGGTAAGAGCGGGGTTCTTGAAAGGGAAAGCATGCTTTATGAAATGTTTGTTCCTTATTCCTTGTATATCCTGCAATTGAACTCAAAATCCTTTAAGCAAAATAACAAACACGTCCTATAAATGTATTCTAGAACCAAAGCCTTGTCTGTTCTCATAACCCAACTTAAAACCCTTTAAGAAAATAACAAATACGTCCTGTAAATATATTCCAGAACCAAAGCCTTGTCTGTTCTCCAGAGAAAATGTATTCCAAAGTTAGCAGGCAACTAAGTAATATTATTAAATGCATTATTCGAGGGTAGGGCAGCCAACAGTTCTTACTGCCCCAGCCTTTGATTATAGCATTTATTAATTGTTATTTTTGTCAAGTCTAATTGTAGCTGTCTCGCCGGCTGGCGAATTTGTTTATGGACGAACGATTCGTGGTTTATGAACTTGGCTACAGGTCGACACAGAAACCGAAAACGCCAACAAAATATGCGCGAATTCTATTCAAACGAGTTTTTATTCGTTTTTTGTTTCAACTTGAAGAGACTCCGCCTGGAGACTGTCAGAAAATACAACAAGAAGCGCAAAGGCGCTGCGAATTCAAATAAATAAAAACAGAAAATTAGAGACATGCATATGTATATATGGATATATGGATATGGATGGTTCATTTATGGCGATGTTAATTAATTGCCTTGCTAATTGCATAATGCTGCTATATTTAGATGCATGCCCCACACGCACACTCCAGCACCTAGCCCTATGTATGTGAGAGAGAGACCCGAGCACCTGTATACTGTCTGAGCCGAACACCTGATCCGCGCCCGATCGGTCCCATACTAACCCGCATCTTGCAACCCCTTCTCTTTCGTTTCGTTTCTTCCGATTATCCCCACTCTCCGACCGAACCCCAGACCCCGACAATGAGAAATTGTCGGGCCTACCACATTCGACAACTGGTTCACTAAGCTCAATCATCACGACGTCCATAGCATCCTCCGAACCGGATCCTGGAGCGGCGAGTGGCGGCGGCGGCGGCGGCAGCGGAGGCGGAGGAGGACCCGGCGGCAATGGCGGCACCGGATCGGGCGCCCTGGTGGCAGCCGATGCCTCCAGCATCGCCGGCATCAACGGCAGTTCCGAGGAGAAGCTGGCCCTCAACAGGCCGGGAATCAAGCAGGAGAAGTGGTCGACAATACTCCTGCAGGTCTCCATACCGTTCTTCCTGGCCGGCATTGGGACAATCGGCGCCGGCATCGTGCTGGGACGCGTTGAGGTGAGTTTTCATTTAAACTAGAAAACTGAATCTAATGGGTAGAGCCTATGTAAAGAAACAGCCCCTGCTGTGCTTACAACACTCAGAAGACCTTCTTAGGACCCTTATAAGCAACCATATTTAGAATTGGATCTCAGTATCTGAAAAGATACTCTGCCTCTATAAGACTTTAAAACTAAATAGTAAGTGGTGGTTCAATAAGAGATCATGTACTATTTTCCGATATTATTCTGTGGCCAAAACTCTATCTAAAGATTCTATATATACTCTGATATAATAGTGATTATGGTCAGATACTCTAGCCAATTTGTAGTCATGTCTCTCTGTGCTGTAATTCATTTACTTTGTTGTTGTCTAAGCAATGAGCTTAACCAAGATTATACAGATTATACATTGCATCGAATAAAATTGTAAAACTTTATAATTGCAAGTGCTTTCAGAGGGATTGCCCGATTAGAAATATTTGCACTAAGTCAAGCACAAAGAAAATGCAAAAAAAAAGTTAATTGCACTTACAACATTTGTTGCAATTAATCTTTTTTATTTGTGGGAACATTTTCCAAGCAACAAATGGCACCCATTAACCAAATTCAGAACAAATTGAAGGTTGATCTAAAACTCAGATAACTGAGCTAGGAAAATAGTTTGGCTATAAGCGGAAAATTAAAAATTATCCTAAAGCTTGATCTTTGAAATACAAAATATGAACTAATATTTGTTTATAGTGCCCACAGCCCTGACTCGCGAGTCAGTTAATTTTTCTGCCCGGCTAACGCACAGTATGCACATCTGCATAATGTAACAGCGCACCAGTGCAGTCAATTTATAATTTTGTGTCTAAATCTAACCACTATCTTAGTCTTTTTAAAGTGAAATAGCTATTTTTACAGTCAAAGCTATTTTTTATTCAATTTAACAATAAATACTAGCTATTTTGATCTCATATATAGCTATATCGTTCTATTGTGTGAGTATCACAATGCAATTCTAACAAGTCAATGTATTGCCTCTGAGCTAAGGAAGAATTAGAGGAGAAAATTAGAAGAAAATTAAAATTCCCAAAGGGGTCTAGCTTCAAACTAGGTAAGCATGGCAGGCACCGAAACAGCTGTAGACCCAAGCCTCTAGTCCTAATTCCTTAATTATAAACACATCA
Organism: Drosophila pectinifera; assembly: GCA_008042775.1. Taxonomy (NCBI): domain Eukaryota; kingdom Metazoa; phylum Arthropoda; class Insecta; order Diptera; family Drosophilidae; genus Drosophila; species Drosophila pectinifera. The sequence continues at coordinate 152,225 of VNKC01005082.1, forward strand.
ACAATTTATTTCGATCCCTGTGTGAATAAATGGTAAGCCCCACTTATTATTGCATTTGTAATATAAGTTACTCTGGCGCACTTAGCTTTGCCATTAGCATATGTTGTGCCACCATTAATAACGAATTGATAAGGCCCCCATGATCGGATCAATAAATTAGTGCAATTAAGCAGATAACGAATCTTTACAACTCATCGCCATGCGTATAAAGAGTCCCATGCAATCCCAAAATGATATATATTCAATTATTATTTATGGCGATAAGTGCTATGCGATCGCAGATCGGTCCGTTTGAGGTTCGAGCAAATATTCGAAGCGTGTGAACAGGCATTAGCTGGACTCGAAGAGCACTCACTCCGAGTCAAACAAAAGCCCCAGACAGATCCAGACTTGCCTATTTTTAGACCTTTCCCCCTTTGTTGTGTACTTGGTGAATTGGCACAATTCCTCTTAGAATCTTATTTATGGTCGCGAACTTTCGCATGTTAGATAGTAAATGTCTAATTTGCCCGCTAATTGATGGTAAAAGTTCTGGGCCAAACTGGAGTCGGAGCCGGTAACAGGCGGCCACTGCCCGCAATTAACCGAAATATGTTGAAAATCTTTCAACCAGCGTGCGCGGATGTGACTGATGATCCCGGGCATCTGGCTTAAGGCGACTGCACTCCAGAAATTCGAGACATTTACGGGGGTTTTAAAAGCCATGTATTTGATGTACCTGCTCGGAAATTAATGAAGTTACTTACTTACTGAAAGTAAGAAAAATTACAAATAAGATTAATCAAAGGCTTCCTGGAAGACTTAATATATTTTAAAGTACATTATAGACTTGGTTTCCAGTTAATGAGACTCTAAAACAGGACTTATTCAACCAATATCACAGGCATACTACAAAATCAATTTTAAATCAATTAACATCGACGTTTTTGCAGCTCTAGGGCTGATCAATATCCCAAAATTATAAAATAATAATAAATACAAGTTAATAAGACTATTAAAAAGAGATAATTCAAACCAATATCAGAGATATCGCATAAGTAAAAATCAAAGTTTTAACAGCTATAGGACCCACCAGGATCCCTAAAATATAATATATATATATATATATATATATATATAAGATAATAAGACTGGAAAACATGAATAGTTAAATCCAATATCCCAGATTTCCAGAGCTTTATTTGTAATTACATTTTTCAATGTTTTAAAATCGATAGACATAGCATATAAGTATTGCAAAAATTGTAATTTTTAATTACATTTTTCAATGTTTTAAAATCGATAGACATAGCATATAAGTATTGCAAAAATTGATTTTAAATCGTTTAAAATCAATGTTTAAGCAACTCCAGCGCTTACCAATATCCCAAAATTATAAAATAAATATAAGTATAAGATAATTTGACTGTAAAACAGAAATAGCCCAGACATCCGGCTTATGTAATTGAAGTTTTCGACATTTTGATATGCAGATATCGATTTTAAATCGATTAACATCGATATTTCTGCTGCTCTGCTACTTCTCTCAATACCAGAACATAATAAATTATTAATAAATATATTCTGGTATCCATATTTACTATAAATTTAATGTGCTTTATTTTTGCATTGTTTTTAGAAATGGTATGTCTTTAAGAGTGTGAGCGAGCTGTTTATTCTGGTGCCGGCGCTTCTGGGTCTAAAGGGCAACCTGGACATGTGCCTGGCATCGCGCCTGTCCACGCAGGTCAACCTGGGCAACATGACCAGTCGGCAGAGCGTGGTGCGGATGATCGTCGGCAACATAGCCTTGGTGCAGGTCCAGGCGACGGTGGCCTCCTTCCTGGTGGCCATGTTCGCGGTGAGCGTGGGAGCGGCGATGACCGGCGAGTTCTACTTCGAGAACATGATGCTTCTGACGGCCTCGGCCATGTTCACAGCCACCTCGTCGTGCTTTGTGCTGGGTAGGACCTACACTCCTCATTCCTTGCAGTTATCTTTGGTTACGACTAATGTCCCTATTTGCAGACTTCGTATTGGTGGCCGTGATCCTGTTCTCGCAGAAGTACCGCCTCAACCCGGATAACCTGGCCACGCCGCTGGCCGCCTCCATCGGCGATGTGGTGTCCATCAGTCTGCTCTCCTTCATTGCGTCGCTGCTGTACGAGAATATCAGTAAGTTGGCTTCTACTTGAATCACTTAATGAGATATATATTGTGGTGTTGCTAAACAATATAAATTAATAATGCTCTCCCCAACAGAAACGCATCTGTGGATCACCTTCATCGTGGTGACCTGCTACCTGGTGCTGCTGCCCATGTGGGTGATGATCGTGCTGAGGAACGAATATACGCGTCCGGTGCTGAAGAGCGGATGGGTGCCGGTGCTCTCGGCCCTCTGCATAAGTGGGTACGTACTGCGCCTTCATTGTCCAGTCCAATCCAATCCATTCCACTCCATGCGATCAGATCGCATGATGGACTCTAGAGCCTCGAGAATCGGGGCAATGATAAGGCAGAAAATCAAAAGTCAATTGCTTGCTATTCTTAGATATCTGACCAATTTATTAGTGCTCAATCATGTCCAGGCGTTCTCCAACCTGCTATTTATACATATATGTAGAAATCAGCCTGGGAAAAAATCTGTGCACGGTGTCCCTGACTCGTGTCGGTCAAGCGCGTGTATAATTAGAATTTGGCATTAGAATTAGAACCCGCAGCGTAATTACTTGCCATGACTTGGGGTTTAGGCGATGCCCCAAAGACTAAGCCCACTTCAATCGAATTAAGACAACCCAAGCGGCGATTAAAGCTTCAAGTCCGTCAAAGAAGTATTACAAACAAGTGATGTATATGATAATTATATGCGTAAATAGCTTAATGAGTTGTTGTTGAGTTTAATCATTTCTAGAATTGAGCTTGGCTTTAATTTATGAAGCAGAGTAACTACTAATTTAGGTGTGAAAACATTTCGAAATACAGACCTTAATAAGCTGAAGCTTAAAAGGATCTGGTGCTTCCAGTGTTTATACATGAAAAAGGTTTTAATAACCAATATTTATGTATTATTTGATTGCAGGCTGGGAGGCCTGGTGCTGGATGCCGCTGTTGAGGTATTTAAGGGCTTTGTGGTATTCCAACCGATCATCAATGGAATTGGCGGCAATCTGGTGTCGGTGCAGGCCAGCAAGATATCGACGATGCTGCACCAGAGCTCAATTATTGGCATTATACCACCGCACGCGAAGATCCTGGAGTGGCCCTGGAGGGCGCTCTTCAAAGGAGGTAAGTAGCTCCTTCAATTATACCAAGTGAATAGGAATTAATGCGAGATTTTATGCTCCCCAGTTCCCTATGCGAAGACGGCGAGAATTCTTATCGCCATGTCAATTCCGGGCAATATCCTGTTCATCTTCGCCGCTGATTATATCAACATGGGCACCTCGACGGTCACCTGGGTGTTTGTGATGTCCTACCTGCTCGCCAGCTTGGTCCAGGTATGTTCTAGATAATATCACAGCCAAGTACACTAGATTCCGGCCATATAAACCATATTTAGATCGTAATTAATGTAGATTAGGCGCTGGTCTTAATGGTCTTTTGAGCTTTGAGCTTATGAAATGCCTTTATTATTGACTGAACAAACTGTGTGATATGGTCTCCCACATTTAATTAAGGATAATTGTAGTTTTAGCAATTGTTTAGCCATTCGCTAATGGGTTGCCATCATTTCAGGTGATGCTGCTGCTGTACATTGCCCACATCATCGTGCACGCGATGTGGAAGTGGAAGATCGATCCGGACAACTCGGCCATTCCCTATCTGACGGCCCTGGGCGACCTGCTGGGCAGCAGCCTGCTGGCGGTGGCGTGGCTCTTCACCATGTCCGTGGGCATGCAGTACGGCGACGGCATGGAGACCCTCAATGCACCCAACTAGGCCCTAGACTATAGCCCGACACCACTCAGAATTAGTCGATGGGGTAAAGCGAAAAGCGTGAAGAGTAAGGCCTGAAAAGTTAACGATAAACCAACAAGGCAGCCACTTCGCACACACAAACAATATAAAGAACTGTTATGTACCTAAAGAAATATATAGAAACATAGAAACTGAATGTATAGCTTCCCGGTAGTCCCAGTTCCAGTCCCAGTCCCAGTCCCCCCCACACACACACGCAATCGGAACCGGAAACGGAAACGGAAACGTACTAACTTCTAATGATGAGGCCTGTTCAGAGGCGAGAGAGATATTGATTGAGAGATGAGATCCTTTTACATTGTGTCCTTCTTCACATGGCTTTTGCTTGTGTTCCTTTTGCTCTACCGAAGACGTATGTACTATGCATGGGCATATGTCGATTTGCAGGCGTGCTGCGTCATATTTTTTAAGGCTTTTAGGACAATATTATACACATTTAAACAAATATATATAAATGTACATGTATATAGGGAGAAGAGGAGACGACGGAGAAAACCGATAGTGGGGCCATGCCCAAGTTCTTGGTTCTTGGCTGAAGTTCTTTCGCTCCTTGTTTACATTACCTTAAGCAGCCAAAAAATAATAATTGCAAGCAAATAGTCATAAATAGAACCTACTTAATTCCTTAATTTACACTTTACACAAACCAATTATGTAGTATTAGCGCAGATTTGATTTTTGCAAGTCTCGCTTCCATTTCGTGTCTGTATATCTTTTAATATTATTCGTCCTGTGTCTCATTGTCCCTTTCCATTTACATTTACATTTCCATATCCATATCGAACCCCCACTCTCCCCCTGTAAAGAGAAGCAATAACTAACAAAAATGAAAGGATGGAAACGCTATTTATTATTGGAAATGTGTACGTGAATTAATGTATATTCCTCTTTTATTTGTATATTGTATAGAGATACCTTTTAAGTTCAACACAGTGTTTAGTTTTCCCTAAAGCGAGGAATATTATAATGTAATCGGCGCGTAGGAGAGAAGGAGTTTGTACGTTCTGTAACAAAAGTGAACAGGGATTAAAAACGATGAGAATGAGAGACGTTCTGAAAGGAAATGTGATCGATATTTAGTAATAATAATAATAATAATTATAAATTAAAAAACAAAAAACCATTAAACAAAATAGCATTAATATTGTGTAATACTTGAAACAATAATACCAATTAAATAAATATGTTGGAATAAACGAAAGGAAAACGAAAGTCAGTTCGTAAACCGAAAGTCTTTCTTATTTATGAAACCTGTAACATGGAAAGTGCTTTAAAATCCACATTATATATTCTCGAGGTCGTACTTCTTTATTTTTTAGGTCCCGCTGCCAAGAATAATCGGAAGAAACTAAAAGAGCGGTCTCTCTCAGAGCGGAATCGGTTTTTCTTACAGTTTATATTTCCGCTCTATTGTAATCGGAGAGATAAAATGCGAAGCTCTCTCAGCGAGCAGCTTTGTTGCTTTGCCTGTACTTTGGAGGCAAAGCGTAGAAGAGCGAGCTAGCGAGCACATACCAACGAACTCAACTAATATCTCCGGAAAGCAAACTGTCTGAAGATAACTAACATTGCTCTTATTTAAGGAAAGGGAGCAAAATTATGTGGTTCTATCGACTCCCTTCCGAATTGGGTCCGCGGGCAACCGACCCTTGTGAAATCTACTTATTTAAGACACATGAAACTTGAAAGATCTGCGAAAATCGTTTTAGTCAATTCCTTTTAGTTTTTTGTTTTGTTTTGAGCAAAATGGAGATGGAGCTCTTAAACCATCGCAGGACCTCGCGACTGACTTGCCAAACTGTCTGAAACAAGCGGTCTTTAAATCGTCTCAGACTGAGTAGGGAACAGTTCTTCATCGAAGGCTCCATTGCGTCCAAGTACACCACTGAAAGATGTACCAATAGAACCACTGAAAGATGTACCAATACAAAAAAGTAGGATCACTTAGGTATACAGAACAAAAGTACCATACAAACATGACAAACAAATAACTAAGACCAATAGGGTCAAGTCTGGACATATAATTAAAACACTGCTTTAGTTCAATGAGTTTTTTTGGTGCTCTACTCTTCCTCATTAAAATAGTTTATATCGCTAACAAGAATTCAATTGAACAACTTGAAATAATAAGAAATGCAAAATTGCTTATAAGAATGCAAAAGTCGATTGCCGAGATCAGTTAAGTACTCCCACCTGGAGGGAATCCTGGGCTCCTCTGGTGCACACAGAAATTGCACTATACAGGTCATCAATACAAAAACCATTCCTATCATTATTATGACAGTGAGCTCTTGGGATGTGGGCCACTTCGCACGATTCCCTTTGGGGCCACGAACACCCTCGAGGCACCTAGTCATCTTCTGGGCCAGCTCCATCATTATCTTTGAAGCGACTTCCTGCTCCTTGGCCAGTTTCCGAATTTGTTCCAACTGATCTTGGGAGTAATACTTTCCTCCATTTGGTTCCTCAGCTGTGGGTTCCATTCGATCGCCCTGTCCCAACCCACCAGCATCGATTACAGATTTCTCCAGAAGTGAGCTAGGAACATATGAGTATTTAGAGATTTTGGACATTTGTCGCAGTCTGCTGTGACTTCGAAGCTTACTTGGAGCTGTCTAGCTCTTTCTCAGCATCCTGATCCTTCTGGTCGGAGGACTCATCAGTCATTGTAAACTCAGTCAAACTGGAGGCTTCACTGGGCCCTCGCTTGCCTGGTGCTACAACTTCATCGCTACTCCGTGAATTTAGTGGGGGAATATGTACTCTAGATTTGGGCACGGAGCTGTTCATCGGCTCTTTCTCAGCATCGTGATCCTTCCAGTCGGAGGACTCATCAGTCATTGTCATATGTTCGAAATAAAGAAACTCAGTCAAACTGGAGGCTTCACTGGGCCCTCGCTTGCCTGGTGCTACAAGTTCATCGCTACTCCGTGAATTTAAGTCCATCGGCTCTTGCTCAGCATCGTGATCCTTCCAGTCGAATGACTCGCCAGTCATCGATTGATCGCTACTTGTCTGTCCTGGTGTTAGAAGATTATTATCATCATTCCTTGGAAGTACTGGTATGGGCTGTAGGACAGGTATCTTTGTTCTAGCCATTGCTTTGATCATGTCAACTTTTTGGTCACCCATGGTCCGAACTATAGAACTAAATCAGAATGCTAATGAAATGAGGCTTAAAAACTAATATTTCTGACTTACCTTTGCTGAGATAAATTTTGGGATTGCTTATAGTTAGAGAGACTGATGTGTTGTGGCAGTCAGGGCCCGGACAGTTAATATGTGCTGATGAATGGGAAGGCGAGGCCGACTACGATCACAGATCAAGATGCACCCTTAACTTGTATATATAAATATTCCCGCAAATAAAAAATTAAGTCTCCTTCACTTGCATTGTGAAATGTATTTATTGTGGATATACATTTGGATTAGGTAAACAGAGCGGGACACTGGCCACTGGACTAAGGACTCTGCCAGGAGCAGCATCAGATATCGCCCGTGGATCTAAGAGGGATCTAGCGCTGGCGGGCAGAGGCAGCGACAGTGCCCGTATAATATCAGAGTTTGAATGTTGCTTATTGCCACGCGGATTATGCCTTGGTTTTGGATTACAAATTGCACTTGGAACGGTTTAGTTTAACATGGACATGGATACACATATACACTGAGTGGTGGAGGTGGTGGGGCAAGGAGGCGTACACATACATAAATACATATATTAATTGTAAATAATATTAACTTTTGGCCAATTGTTTGGGTAAAGGTAGGTAAAGGTGGGTCGACCTTGGTCACCAAAAATCGTACGGGTTATGCAGCCTAGGAACAAGTCCTATTCAAACTCCAATTCATCGAGGCTTTTCTTACAGTATTGTGCAGAATACAAGTATTTAGGGAACTCAAAACACACAATATTTAAATATTTATATAAATATCTTTGAAGCCTAAAGTATAAGTCACGCTTCAGATTATCTATTGAATTTCACCAAGATTTAATACCTTTAATGCAAGTACCCATTATTTAAGTTATTTAACGAGCCCCGTGAAAGGCATTGAATTGTCCCTAGACTACACAGACCCATTGATTTTCGCTATCCTCAAAAGTCGACCTTCACTAAGTATACAAAAAGGAGAGAGATTGGTAGAGATAAATTCAACATGAGGCTGAGACTGACACTGACACTGAGACTGAGACCGAGACAATTTGTTGCGTAATAAATAATTATCAAATAGCTTATAGTTCGATTTTATACAATGTTGTAGAGTTGCCATCGCTGTCGCGTTCTCAGACAATGAAGACATCGCCACTGCTGTGCTCCACGGCGGAGGCGGCCATATCGCCACTACAGCCCGGGCGCCCGGGCGCAGCTGGCTGCTGCGATGTGGTCGAGATCTTGGACTCCACCTGAGTTTGGTTCTTGTCCAGCAGCTCCGCCTCGTGGCCGATTTCAACGATGCCCTGCGGCGGCTGCTCCCAGGCAGCATTGCGCGATTCGTGCGATTCGGGTGCCTCATCCTGGCCCGACAGGTGTATGCTGACTCCGGCCACGTCCAAGTCCTCGCCGTCCTTGTGGTTCTGGAATGTCACTGAGATCTCATGGGCTGTCGCTGCTGCTCCCTCGCTGGCCTCGCCGCCGCCGCCGCCGCCCTCTTGGCCGTTGGAAGTGCTTGACGCTGGCGTGGCGGCATTGGCATTCGCCGGCGCAGTTGTTATCGATGACCACCAGCTGGAGATGGCGCCCTTGGCCTGCGATATGGCACCCCCCACCGCCCGACTTGTGTTGTTCACCGCCTGGTTGATCTTCCGTCCGCTCTCGCTGTTCTGCATGGTTCTGTGTGGAGCGAGGTGCATTGAGATGGAGTAAGCTTTAAAATTAATATCGGAAACTGCCACTCACTGTGCTAGTTTTAGTTTCATGTCCGCCACTGACAGGGTTCCGGCAAAGGGATGACCTGCGGGCAGAGCATCGAAGAAGTCCGGGTCGGGCCGCACATCGTACCACTCCTGGAAGCATTGGGTGCGCTTGAAGGCGCCCATGAAGTGTGCGTTGAAGTGATCGTTGTCCTTGGGCGTAACATCTGCAAGGGATGTGAAAAGATATGGAAGCTTAGCAAGAATAAAGTTCAACTGAGAATAAGCCGCAGGTAGAAAGCCCACCTGGAGCCACCGCAGTGCGCAGCAGGGCTAGGATGTAGCCCTGGAACTGCTCCCGGATCCAATACTCGCTGCCCTCCGCATCCTCCTTGGGCGCTTGCACGTGCTTCATTATGTAGTCCATGTAGCGCAGGTCCTCGGTGCTCAGCACCAACTGTCGCCGTAGCTCCGGGTCGTGGGCATCCAGATTGGCCGCCTCAATGTCCACCAGGACGTCAGCCAGCTGACGCTTCTGCTGGAACAGGACGTTGGAGGTGCCGATGACATAGGACAGCACCATCGGGTCGCTAAGCAGGTCCATGTACGGCAGCGAAAGATACGGCAGGCAGAGGTTGCCGCTGGCAAAGATGCTGACCGGGGCGCGGTACTCGTCCGGGTTCACCGCGCACAAGGCGGCGAGGTTGGCTGCGGATAATATATATGTTATTGCCAACTGAGAGATAATACTCCAAAGTATGATTCATGATGATTCATAAGAAGTTCAAGCGATTTCTTGAGCGGAAAATGGATCAAGGTGAAGGAAATTAACGTCTCCAGATTTTATTTAAGTTCCTAAAATGAAATGATTATGTATTCTGGCCAAAAATGAACAAAATCTTAACAAATATGGAAAAATAGCCAAAATAGGCAGTTTTTTACTCAAAAAGACAGTCTGAAGGCCAGAGATCAGGGATAACTCCCACACAATTGACTAGATGTGCCAGAAACGTGGCAGATATTGAGACAGTAAGGATTTTCTAGGCATTACTAAGACATGGATGGATGATTACTCACACGCCAGTGTGTCCACGCTGGCCTCTCTGGTCAGGGAGGCGCTCCGTTCATTCGACGAGCACGGAAAGTTGGACGAGTCCTGCGACTGAGAGTTGGGCGTGGAACGCGGCGAGGTGTCATCGCCACTGCCCTGCTCCTCGCCCACAGAGGCAGCGGATGAGACGAGCGCCAGCTCTTCCGCCTCGCCCTCCGCGGCCGTTGCACTTTCCGGCGTTAATTTCTGCTCCTCCAGAGCAGCAGTACCGCCTGCCGATACCGATGGCGATGCAATGGCAGCGCCCAGTTCGGCCACCGCCTGAGCTTCCCGCTGCAGGGAGTCTGTGAAGTCCGGCATGGGCGACAGGGGGCGGGAGGTGCGGACACAGGCCACCTCCTGGAAGCCCTTCTCCAGCAGGCGCGGCACCAGCGAGGCCATGCCCAGGATAAGCACGCACATGCCCCGCACGGGCGAGCCGAAGCACACGACGCGCCGCTGCAGCAGGAGGAGTTTGAACAGAATCAGGGTCTTGTGGCGCCAGTGGAGCACTATTTCGCGCAGCGACAGGCCCACGTGGAAGTGGCGCAGCGGCCGACGCGACTCGTCATCCAGCAGGCAGGCGTTCAGCTGCTGGTAGGCTTTCACCAGGAGGTCCGTGCCGGAGAAGTCGCCCTGGTCGAAGAAGGCGTCGGCAATAAGCGAGAGCTTCACCTCTATGTAGCCGTAGATGGGCAGGCGGGCCAGGATGCAGACGGACTTCTGCACCGTGCTCCTCGTGACGTCGGCTGTGCGGATCTTGAGCCGCTCCACGGGTATCTGGCGGTAGCAGGACACGCCGTAGATGCTCTCGGCGGGCTCAAACAGGCTGGGCAGATTGAAGAAGACCGTGTCTTCGACAAAGTTGTGCGAGCCGTCGGGCAGAGCCAGTGTAGGCAGGTACTTCCAGCCGGAGGGACACTCGTGGCGGCCTGTGGAGCCGGAAATGAGCGGCGGATGTGAAAACTCAACCTGGCACCCAAGCTTGTGGTGGAAGCCCACCACCAGGATGTGCAGGATGGGCGGCTTGTTCTCCGGCTCGCTGGCGCGCTCCATCCTGGCCCCTAAGTCCTCCGCCACTGTCGTCGATGCAACGCAATTGTTATTGTTTATACCCCTCCCTTTGTAGCACTTTTTTCTTTGCAATTTTCCCCCAACTTCTCCGCCTACTTCTGCGTTCGTTCTCGTTCTCCGTGCACCGGCGGCAGCAGCACTAAATTACCTCGGTTCCTGCTTCCCAATTCGTTGTTTTCGCAAACGTTTTTCTATAAATATTTAATAGAATCAAACTACAAAAATAAATCCAATTGGTTTTGCGAACTAGAGCTGGAATTTATCGTATTTCCAATGGTAAATCGTCTATCGATAGCCACACCGCTGCACTCGATAGTTGGCATGTGTCGCTTATTCGATTGCTTGTCTCCCGCTTTGTGGTATCGATAGGCTCTTTTCGATAAGCGTTTCGATGCGGATTTTGAAATAGGACAGTGCTCGCAAAAATACCGTTGACAGTTGGGTTGACTGGGTTTGTGAAAGCCGGTTTAATTCAAAGAGTTTTGGCTCTGAAAAAGCTGAGTTTCAGAACTTCTGCCTGCTCATTGACGAGCGCCACGTTCTTATTTTGTGTTCTACTCTTACAATTGAATATTTTTATTACATTTACTTAATTTATTTTCATTTAACAATATTGAAAAATTTAAAATACAAAATTACTCATTAGACATCAATTGCATCCCGAGAGAATAGATAGTTGAAGAACTGAATGATCGCCCTGGAGCTCTTAAGGAAAAGCTCATTGGTTTTATAATCGCGAAACTGAAGAACTAAGTGGTCTCTTTGTTTTATAAACAATGCAAGCCATCACAAGTACAATAAATACTGAAAAACTGATCGAAAAATAGTTTATTTTTTTTGTATTTTTAATGAACCGTAGGAATGCCAATTTACAAATTTAGCTGTTTATTTATAGGTTCAAATTTAATTGAAGTAGTTTCTTACTTTTTAACATTTCTTTAATTTAACAATATTTCAAAATATCAGAAATACAAAATTACTTTTAAGAAAACCTTTGCTTCGCGAGAGAAGCAAAGTACTCCCACCAAGTGGGGATCGGAGTCTCCACTGGCGGAGCTGCATACCAATATATGGCTATGACTATCAAAATTAAAAGCGAGATTACTATAGTTATTATGGCAGCGAGCCCATGGGATGTGGGCCACTTCATACGATTCCCTTTGGGGCCACGAACACCCTCGAGGCACGTAGTCATCATCTGGGCCAGCTCCATCATTATCTTTGAAGCAGTATCTTGATCATGGATAAGTTTTCGAAGTTGTCCCACCTGATCTTTTGATAGATACTTTCCTCCATTTGGTTCCTCAGCTGCGGGGCCACCAACATCGGCCAAAGAGTTCTTGAGAAGTGAGCTAGGAGCAAATGAGTAGAGATTGGGACGTTTGCTGTGACTCCAATGCTTACTTGGAGCCGAAGGACTGGTCAGTCATTGATTGAAGGCTACTTGTCTGCCCTGGTGTTGGGAGACCATTATCATCAATCCCTGGAGTTACTGGTATGTGCTGAAAGATTGGTATCTTTGTCTTTGTCACAACCTTAATTATATCAACTCCCTGGTCACCCATGTCAAGTGGAACTACTGCAGAATACTGCTGAAAAAGGGAAAAAACTTTATTTCTGACTCACTTCCGAAAAATTAGGAAAAATAATATTTTTGGCTTACTTTCGCTGAGATAAATTTTGTTCTAACTTGTCTAAGGAACACAGATGTTGTGGCAGCCAAGTCAGGTCAGTAGAAGTATGTAGATGAATGGAAAGGCACCGCTGACTGTGTTAAAACTATAGTACAAATATCCATATATATATATAGTATTTTTCGAGTATTTATTGTTCAACAGTTTTCTATGAATAGCAGTGTGTTCTATGTAATTTAGGTGCAGGAGAGCCAAAAAAAGGTTAGCAGAGGTCATGGACTTCACTCCATGTAGCTGCTCATTTGGGAGTCGGTGGTGCCGCCGAGGTTCCGGCGCGAGTAGAGTCCCAGTCGCGGTTTGAACTTGCCATCGCCCAGCGTGATCTTGGCGGGCAGCTTCCTGCCCCGAAAAGTGGCAGACTCGAAGGAGGGTGGCGGCGATACCTTCTCCTGCTTCTCTTGCTCCACGGGAGGGATGTGCCAGGCCTGCTTCAGGGTGGCCACCGCACTGGGCGGACCCGTCGAGGTGTTGTCGTCATCGCCGTCGTCGTTGTTCCCGTCCAGGGGCCGAACCAGCGTGAGGGGTGGCGCCAGCTTGCTGACCTGCCTCCGGTAGTAGAGCACCTCCATGCCGAGGGTCATCATGGCCAGGATGAGGCCGAAGAGAGTGGCGATGAAGACCCCGCCGAGACTCTCGAGGGTGATGCCCTCCTGGTCCTCGGAGAGCGGGCAGTTGCCCTGATTCGAGGCGTTCCAGTACTTGGCCTTCAGCTCCTCGAAGAAGCGGTCCTTCTGCAGCTCCAGGATCGCATAGCTCAGCTCGTCGCCCAGGTGGCTGCCCTGCTGGACGGCCACCGCATACGGCTGCTCCGCAAACACCTCGCCCACCTCGGTCAGGTTGCAGTTGCGGGTGATCTCGTACTTGATCTCCGCCGAGTCGTGGATGAAGGCGTAGTCGGCGTTCTCGTGGGCGTCCACCTTGGCGAATCCCTCGCGGGCGTCGGCCACCGGCTTGGAGCTGTTGATGGCCAGCAGGATGTGGCCGTACTGCTCCTTGATGGGGTAGTCCCAGATGCGGAACTTCTTGAAGTCCTTGGAGGCGTTCAGCGCCAGCTCCTTCCACATGCGGTACAGCGTGTCCTCGGCGAACTTCATGTTCATGAAGTACTGGTGCGTGTCCGAGTCCTTCACCACGGTGTAGTTGATCCTGGACTGGCGCGCCAGCTGCTCCAGCGACTGGACCGGCGTCTGCATCCGCTCCACGGTGAGAAAGGCCGCCAGATTGGCGGTGAAGGTGGCCAGCATGAGGACCACGAACAGCCAGTAGGCGGCCACCAGCATCCGGCCGGAGATGGCCTTCGGGGCCTCGCCGCCGCCCTGCGGCGTAAACGAGGTCAGCGCGAACCAGAAGCTCTCGCGCAGCGTGAAGTCCCGGCAGGCGTACGGATAGGCCGCCTTGTTGTTCTTGGAGCTGTACGGGGAGTACTTGTCCATGAACCAGATCATGATGGCCGTGCCCACCAGGGCGGCCACGATGCTCAGCCAGACCTCCACGCGCAGCACGGTCATGAACTTGAAGAGGGACGTCCGGCGCACCGGCTTCCGGATCGCTATCGAGATGCCCGTCTGCTCGAAGTACGGCGGCAGGAAGTCCACCACCTCCTCCCGCTCCGAGTACATCTTCAGAGCGGCGATGGCGAAGTCCGTCTCGCCCCGCACCAGGTCCCCAATGACGCCGTCCCACTCGCCGTGCTCGTCCACCTCGCCCATGTGCCCCGCCTCGGGCGCCACTATGGCGTACTCGAAGTTCAGCTTCTGGGCCAGCCGCATGATGAAGTCGATGCAGTAGCCCTCCCACATGACCGAGCCGCTGCGGTCCCTCAGGAGCTCGCCCGTCTTCGGGTCGCGGCGCAGGTAGCTCCAGGGCGCGCTCTCCGCCGTTCCGATCCTGAAGAAGCGGCGCGCCGGACTGATGGTCTCGTTGAGCAGCCGCATCTGGCCCAGCGACGAGGACCACGCAGCCAGGTCTGTCTTCGCCTCGTGCTCGGAGCTGTAGTACCCGGCGGAGATGTTCACCGCAAAGCTCAGGCCCGGCACCGGGCTCTGGGTCTTGTCCAGAAAGCGCGGCACGGCCGGGGCGTAGGCCAGGAAGTTGCCCCAGTGCACATAGTCCAGCCAGGGCAGGGGCTCTTCTGCACCATCCCCCAACGTCTCCACTGCTCCGCTGGAGTCCGAGCCTGTGACATTGCAGTCATGGTACAGGACGTCTGGGCGTATGGTCTGGGCCGTTTCGATCAGGCCGCGCATCACATTCATCAGCATGCCGCGCTGCATCTGGAGGGGATTGGATCATGGCAAGGATCATGGGTCAGGGAGGAGTACGAGGGTATAGTACAGTATACTCACGGTGAAGCCACTGCCGCAGTACAGGAACGGCATCCGCATCGCCTTGCACATCGCTCGCGGATTCAGGGTGAACCGCGTGCAGAGCTCCGCCTGCTTTCGGTACTTGAACACCCGGTCCCGGGTGTCCAGGAACACAAAGTGCCACTCCAGGGAGCGCTGGAAGAGACCAGCCATTTGCACCTGCCAGAGAGATCACGAAGATGAGAAGGTGTAGGCTGCAGCTACTCCCAAGCTCCCCGTACCTTCTCAAAAATCCCATTCATGGCGGATCCCCGGGCGAAGAGCGCCACGTACGTGGGTGACGGGCGCAGCGCTCGGATGCGCTCCACGAAGTTCTGGCCGGGATCGGGCGCACTGGCGTCCATGATGATCGTGCGGAAGGGATAGCCGGTGAGCATCTGCTGCATGGCCTCGCTCGTGTCGCGGGCATTCATGAAGACCATGGCCACGTTGTTGGCGCGCTTCTGGCGCATGAAGTCCCCGAACATGTCCAGAAATGGACGCAGGATCCGTTCCAGGCGCACATAGGGAATGCCCAGGGAGCGGACCAAGTCGTAGCCCTCGGCCCAGTGCTTGTAGGTCAGGTCGACCACGACGTTGGTGCCGACGCTGGACAGGATCTCACACACTGACAATACAACAAGTTGAAAATAGAAACCTTAGGAAGCTATTCTTAGACAGATGAGTCCTAGGGAGATCCCTAGAGGTTACAGAATCTAGGTTCTTCGTCTTGCCACGAAGGATAGATAATAAGGATCGACTTTTGGGATAACTAGTTAGTTAGGACGGCAGAAAACTGGAGCTTCGCCTTACTTATTAAATCATAAGACAGATGTCCTCAGACAAATATATATTAGGGAAGTCTCAAAGGCATCTAGATACTATATTCTTCACCTTACAAAGAAGGATAGATAATAGATAGATATATAGGCAATAAGGATAGGCGCTAGGGATATCTAGTTAGCTAAATCGAACGGAAACCAGATCTCCTACTCTCTCCTCTACTTATGAGATCCTAAGATAGGTGACCTAAGATAGATATGTTCTGGGAAAGTCCTTACAGAACCTAGAATCTAGACTCCTCTCCCTACGAAGAAGGATCGATAATAAGGATGGACGCTACGGAAACTTGTTAGTTAGTATTATTAAATCATAAGACAAATGTCCTCAGACAAATATATATTAGGGAAGTCAGTAAGGCTTGCAGAAGCTAGATTTTTCGACTTGCGATGAAGGATAGATAATAAGGATAGACGCTATGGATATCTAGTTACCTAATTCGACAGAGAACCGGATCTCTTAATGATCGACTCTAAGGATAGCTAATAGTTAATTCAATCAAAAGCCGGATCTCCCACTCTCTCCCTTACTTATATTAGATCATAAGACAGATGTTTTAAGACAGATATATTTTAGGGAAGTAATTAGCTCTATTAGAATCTAGATTCTTCGCCTTACGAAGGAGGATCGCTAATAAGGATCGACGCTAAGGATAACTAGTTAGTTACTTCGATAAAAACTAAATCTAAATCCTATTCGATCTCTTACTTATTAGATCCTAAGACAAACATATATTAAAGAAGATCCTAAGGCAAATATATATTAGGGAAGACCCTAAGGCTTCTAGAAAATAAATTCTTCGCCTTACGATGAAGGATAGATAATAAGCTAGGTAGACCTAGTTTCCCCTACTTATAAGATCCTTAGACAGATATGTTCTAGGAAAGTAATTAGCTCTATTACAATCTAGATTCTCCGCCTTACTAATAAGGATAGATATTAATGATCGACTCTAATAATAACTAGTTAGTTACATTGATTAAAAACTAAATCTTCTACTCTCTGACTTACTGAGACAGATGTTTTAAAACATATATGTTCTAGGGAAGTCCTTACAGTTTCTAGAATCTAGATTTTTTGCCTTACGAAGCAGGATAATAAGGTTAGACTTTAGGTTATCTACCTAACTCGATCGAAACTGGTTACTTACCCTCTCCCAAGGGGCCTACTTACATCTCTGCATATCCTCGCCATCCTCCGAGCGCGTCAGGGCCATGGACACATCGTCCACCTTCAAGTCGAGTGGCATGGCAGCCAGCTCCTTGAGCACCACCGCCATGTCCGAGTCGAACTCCGCCCGCTGCACGGGCTCGATCCAGAAGGCTGTTAGGAGTAATTAGAAATTTAACTCTCACTGGAGGCGAATTTCCAAGAACACCCACTTATCTTCAGCACCGGACCCTTGGCAGGCGAGTGGCCGGGCAGGAGCAGAAGCACCAGCAGTAGCAGCTCCATGGCTCTGACCGATTGCGTTGAGCTCTCGCCGGGATTTGAGTCCTGGCTGACCCGGGCAAGAGTTGCTCAATTTGCCGGCCAATTATGTCAATTATAATTCGCGTGCGGTGCCCATCAATGGGCAGTATGCATTTTTTAGCAGCTGGAAATGACAGCCGTCTCCGAGGAGCTGTCTGTCTCCCCCAGTCAAGACACGTTGAGAGATTGGCTTCGGTTATTTCCTTATATTCAGTTTATCCAATACAGTACAAAAAAATCAAAAGGGAAACACGCGTCCATCGGTTTTTGTTCTTAGGGCCTTAACGATAAAAGGGGAAAAAAAAACGGCGCTTAAAAATTAAATCAATATACACTTAAATCAATATACAGCGCTATATATTTCGATATATATTTATATATCTATGCATGTATGAATAATGGAAACATAACTTAGGGATTCATCTGGTAAATTCTTCGCTGAATGTTGGTCTTTGGGCAGGAAGTACTGCTCCGTCTCGGTCTCGACTTACGACGAAAATAAATAAATTAAAAATGTATATAATCGATTCTCTAGCGATCCCTGGGACCATAAACACGGCCCCAAGGTAGCAAGGTTGCATGAGTAACATGACGGGTTTAACTATGTATAAATGATGGTTAATTCACTTTAAGTTTGAACTGATTGCCTAAACTTAGGGCTACAACGGAGCTTATAAAGCTGAGAGGGAAATATTAACGTGATTGCCAACGAGCGGGTTATTAATATTAATATGCAGCTGCAATCAGGTGCCGTGCAGGTGCGACAGTATCGACTCAATGTCCTCGATCTCCACCGTATGGTTCTCGCCCAGCGGCTCCCGCATCAGCTCCGGCTGGCCCTCCTGCCGATTATCGCCGCCTCCGACCGCAACTCCGGCTCTGGCTGCTGCTCCTCCGCCGCTTCTGCTCGCCTTCTTTGGAGTTGTGTTGCTGTGGGAATAAGAAAGACATAATATTGAAATTATTTTGTATATAAACTAGTATGTTTTGTATCCGTAATTCTTGAGGCGTAGAAGGCTTTGTTTTTTACCCCTAACATGTCTTTTACTTACATGGTTGCCACTTCCAGATCATCCTCATCTTCCTGCAAAGGCTCACTCCTCAACGGTTGCGGCGGCTTGTCCGCCAGCGGCGTGGATGTGGCCGAGGGCTGATCTCCACCAGCTCCCGCTCCACCGCCACCTGCACTTGCACTTGCACTTGGCCCTGCCGCTGTTGCTGCTGCTCCGTTGTTGCTGGTCAGACGCCGTATCCGCTTCTTGGGTATGTTGCGTATGGCACTGGCCAGCGGTGCTCCCAGATGCAGCACCTGGGCACTGGCCATGCGCATCGTGTGCAGCTGGTCGTCCTCGGTCATCAGGCGCATCTGGTAGTTCTTGAAGTAGGACGCCGAGGGGCGCATCACAGAATTGCTGGCCCTGGGTCCGTTGTCCGCGTAGGAGAAGTGGAAAGTACAGCACCGCTGGCTGCTGCTCAGGCACATGTCCAGCTCATAGTCGCTATCGCTGGCAGGACCAGGGGTATCGGATGGCGCAAGCTGTTGACTGGGCTGGTCCTGTGGAAGCTGCTGCTGGTGCTGCTGATGCTGGCTCTGCTCAGGCGACGATGACTGGGTGGACTCGGCCTCCGCTACCATGGGCAGCGACTGTGGTGCTGCAGAGGAGCTGGAGGCGGGCACTCGGGCCTCGGCACGTTTCTTGGCTGGTTTCTTGGTGCTCGCCTTTGCGTTGCCCTTCATTGGCTCGCCGCTGTCGGTGCTGGTGGCTTTGGTCAAGGGCTCCTCCGGTGCTGGTGCTAGAAAATAATAATACATGTTGTAAGTAAGGAAACCCAAAGAAAGCATGCCGAAGCCGTGGCCATACTCACTTTTATTATCGATCAGCCGCGAGGAGCGGCGCATGCATATTTTGGCCGACGTGACCGCCTTCTTGGGGCGTCCACGCTTGCCCGGCGCTGGTTGGGCCGCAATCTCCACCGCCGCACGGACTGCCTTGGGCTTGGCAACGCTCGTCAGCGGCTCCTGCTTTTTGGCCGACAGATTGAGGGCGATGAGCAGGGCGGGATCCAGTTCGCTGGCCGGTGGATCTTTGTGAGGAGCTGGTGCCTCTGTGGCCTCCAGCACAGCCTCCTCCTTTGGCTTGATTGCTATCTTGGTTGGCGAGGATTTCTGTGGCGCTGGAGCTGTCTTGGTCTTGGTCTTGGTGGGTTCAAGGTGCTCTCGCTTTTTGGGCGACTTCTGAATGCCGGGATTGGCCATTTTGGCGGTTTCCCGCATGGCAGTGAGCTTCTTCATGGCCGTCTTCTTGCCCTGCGTCCGGGCTGCTGGCTGGGCTAGCTCCTTCTGCTTGACCTTGGCCACGACACGATGACGCTTTTCGTCGAGCTGCTGGCGCTGCTGTTGCTCCTGCAGAACCACGGATGCCAGGGACGGCTGTGGCGGTGGCGGTGACGGTTGAGGAGGTGCTTCGGCCCTCTCCGGGGGCGGTGGCGGAGGAGCAGCAGCAGCAGGTAGCGATGACGGCAGAGGAGGAGCAGGCAGAGCCAGGCTTAATCGAGGGGCCATCGGGAGAGGAGGCGATGCCTGTGACTTGCCGCTGGTGTTCGCCTCGGGGGCGGGGCCCTGCTCCTTGCTGGGCGTCAGCCAATTGCGAATGGGATAGCGCACCTCGCCGTCCTGGCTGAGCAGCTGACCCGGCTGGCTATCGACGGCCAGCATGGGCAGCACGGTGTCCTGCGAGCCGGTGGCTGCCTTCAGCCACTCCTCGTCCTCAGTGCTGCTGATATTCGAGAGGTTGTCTATATTGAGAAGGCCGGCATCCTCCTCTGGAGCCTCTTCCGCGCCACTGGCCACTTCGATGTCGCCCTCCTCCGTTTCCTTCTCGCTCTGAGAGGATTGCGACGACGAGGAGCTGGATGATGAGCTGCTGGAGGAACTGGAGGAGCTGGACGACGAAGAGCTGGTGGCCGAGGAGCTGGAGCTGCTGGATCCCTCGATGATGGCCTCGGGCAGCCCAAGCAGGAGCTTGTAGTGCGGCTGCTGCTGCTGATCGGAGGGACAGCTGCCAGCGGCAGCGGACTCTGCACAGTCCACCGCCTCGCTGCCAAAGGAACGAACGCGCCGGAGTACCGTGGGCTCCACGGCGAGGAGAACGGGTTCCTGCTCCGTATGCAGGGGCCTTGTCTCCTCACTGAGATGATTCGCCGGCTGCAGCTCTTCCCTTGGCGCCGCCTCTCTGTTCTTCTTCAGCTTGGGACTCGCCTCTTTGGGCTTTTCTTGGGACTGCCGAGGGTTGTCCTTCTTCTTCTCTGGACTCGGTTCCTCCCTCTCCTCCTTCTTCTTCTCCTGAATCTCCTCCCACTGCTGTATGGCGCACTGCGCATTCGCATCCGTGTGCTCCGCCTCGTCCGGGCGGTAGTAGGAGCTGCCCGAGGAGTATTCCGTCTTGGCGGCGCTGCCCACTGGGGTGCCCGGCATGTGGCCAAAGGGTGTGCAACGGAAGCCCGGCGTAATGGCGCTCAGCTGCGGCGTATTCATAATACTCTTGGTATCCGAGCCGAACAGGAACGAGCTGCTGGGCATCTTGCCGTAGGGCGTGTCCAATGGCGTGATAGCCATTCCTGGCGTTGGTGGCACGGTGGCAACGACGCCACTCGCTGCGGCTCCTTCTGCTTCGCCACTAGTCGTTGCAGTGCCATCGCCGGCTGCTCCAGATCCCCGGGGAGATGACTTGAAGGGCGTGTCCAATAGGAGGGCCATGTTGGGCGGTGCCAACTCTGCTGCCGGCTGCTCCTGTTTGTGCTGCTGCTCCTGCTTCTCCTGCAGCGCCTGCTCTCTCGAGCGACTCGCTCTCTCTTCCTGTGGAGGCGTTGCATTCTCCTCCTCTTTGGTTTCCTCAGCGATTGGCAGAACCTTCTTCTTTAGGGATTTGGGCTTGTGCGGCGTTGTGATCTTAATGCTGATTTTCTCTGGGGACTCACCGGCGCCACGCTGGGCCGACTTCTTGAAGGGTTTCTTGGCCAGCGAGCTCTTGCGGGCTCTGGCGGCGGCCGTGGTGGGTGTCTCCTTCTTCTTGGGTCGCCTATTGCGGCCGCCGACCTTCACAGTCTCCTCGCGCTTGGAGTTGATCTCGCGGAGTCGGTTCTCCAGGTCTACGCTGGAGGCGTGCAACTGGCGCTGCCAGGCGGCCATCAAATCCTCCTCTTCTTCGACTGCTCCTCCAGTGGCTCCCGGACAGCCCTCGGGTTGCTGCTGCTGCTTCTGTTGCTGCTGCTCTGCCTGGAGGTTCTCCTTGCTGGCCTCGGCGCTGTCATCGTGCGCCGAGGAGTTGGCGCTACATGCCGAGTTGTTCTTGGAGGCATGATTCTCCTGCTTCTCCTGCTTCTGTGGTTTCTCCTGCTCCTGCTGTTTGCTCTCGGTTTCCGCCTGGGAGATGATGCGCTTGCAGGCCTTCACCGCCGCCTGACGCTTCTGCTTGCGCTTGGGCGTCGCCACCAATGACTCAGCTGCCGCCGAAGCTGGAGCTGCGGCTGGAGGATGGGCCTTGATCACCGTTTGGTTGCTGCACTCCTCCATGGCGAACAGGGGCGGCACACCGCCGTGCCCCTCGTTCGAGCTGAGATCACAGGCTGGCTGGATGATCTCAACGTGGTTAATGATGGGCTTCTCTTTGGCTTTGGCCAGCAAACCAGATCGCCGTGTGGAGAGCGGCGTATTGGGATGCAGGACGCCGCCAGGAGGAACCTTCGGGGAGAAAGTTAAAGTTCGTACATGCGAGGTTCTCTTGCGGGGAGTGGATAAGCTACGGAAGGCCTTTACATTGATTATACCCGCAGTGGAGGGCGTCCCCCGTTCCAAGACTTGTCGCGACGAGTCCAGGGAGGCGGGCGGCATCTTTCGCTGCTGCTCCTCCTCCTCCTCCTCCGACGGCGGCGGCGCTGGCGGCACCTTCTCCGCCGTCTTCTTAGCGTCGGCTATCAGCTGAACCGGCGGCTCCACCGTTGGAGGCGGCGGCGCCTGCTTCTGGGCACTATTGATGATAATGGAATTGGGCGGCAACTGGTTGGCGGACAATGTTATGGGCTCCGGCAACGAGATCTCGATGTGCGAGTCATCCATGTTGGCAAAGGCGTCCGGACCGAGTTGCTGGGCTACCCACTCGTTGTTGACCAGGAAGGGGAAGTGCGAGAGCAGGCCGCCGTTCGAGAGGTACATCGGGAAGGTCAGCTGCCCGGTGGTGGCGTCCACACACACCTGGCCGGCTGCCGCCGCCTCCGCCTCCGTAAGCATGCTCGACGGATCGCCGAAGTTCAGATTCAGGCCGTCGCTGGCGAAGCTCACGTTCGCCAGGTCCCCGCCGGCCAGCATCTTCTGGACGCTCTCGTTGGAGTTCAGCACGATCAGCTTGGAGATGGAGAAGTTGGGATCGACGTTGCCGGCGGTGCGTATGATCAGCGGCGTTTGCGGCGGCACTGGATCCGCGGGCTCTACCGCATCCACTGGGCCGTCTGGCTCTGGAGGGAAAGGCACTTGAATCGCTTCCGCTATGCAGGCTGCCACGGCTGCTGCTCTTGTTGTTCTCGTTGCTGCTGGAGCTGCCGCCGCCTCTGCAGCCCCCGTCGCTGGTAAGGAAGCCTCCTCGGTAGCTGGCAGTGGGTCGCCGGTCACCACCTCCTGGATGATGCGATCGAACGAGGGGTCCCTCTCGGTGGCCTCCAGTATGTTCTTCACCAGACCGTCCAGCACGGCTTCACAGCTAACCGTGGGATTGTTCACCGTCACCGTCTGCAGCGCCATATTGATGTTGTTCACCAGCGTCTCCTGGAAGTCCTGGTTCTTGATTATCGCACTGGCCAGCTCCTGAAAAAGGCAAGTAGGAGGGGAGTTAATAGTAAAGTTACCAGGATTGCCAAGGAAATCAATCTAGCCATGTTCCTCAGTCGGTTTCTTTTCAAATTAGTCTCTGAGTTTCCGAGCTTGAATCATTACAAATAGTCTTATTTGTATTGTAAGCTATATAAGTTAAAACTTCCTTATCTTTAAACAAAATAACACCATCTCCGATATATGGGACTTTTTTTATGATTTCAGAATTACGGTTTTAATTTTATAAATATCGGGCAACTATATCATATAGCTGTCATAGGAAAGCCAGTTAATCATAGATTGATCCTATAAGAGGAAACTACATAAGCATAAGCATAACATACATAAATAGAGAGCTAAATAGCTTGAATTTTCATTATTTCTAGTAAATTTAGAGCTCTTCAGTCTTAGGCTTCGAGTTACTCAGGTAAACAATCCGACTAACATATGTATTAGCTGCAAAAGCCGGTAAAAATCATATAAATTCCCAGGAACTATACCCAACAATTGGAGAACCCTATAAGCAAACATATATATAAGATTTCCCATCACTTACCGGCATGGTTTGTGGTGTCAGCGCGAAGCCCTCGACGTGGCCCTGGCGCGGAGTGGAATTGTTTCGCGGCCCAGGACCATTAACTGGCGGCAGCAGCTCCTCCTCCAAGTCTTCGGTGGCCGTAGAGCTGGTCTCCTCCTCCTGCTCGCCCTCCTCGTCATCATCCTCCTGCCTGCTAGCCAGGAAGCTCAGCTTGGGCTGGTCACGGCTGCTCAGGCTGCAGAAGAAATGAGGCGGCAGCAGGCGCGGTCGCTTGCTGAAGGAAGGCGACGACGAGCAGTTCACCGGGGATTGAGTGCGTCTACGGAAATGAGGAAGTGGAGAAATTAGCTTCATGATTTTCCCGTGATTATGGGAAAAATCTATAATTACAAGCGCCGCCGCTTGCGATGTGACTGTGATGTGCTGGCCTCTCCGCCGCCGCCTCCGAAAGGGCTGCTCTCGTTGGTGCAGCTGGCACTCCTTTCTGCCGCCGCCGAGGACATTGTGATCAGTTCGTTGACCCGCTCAGACAGCTTCAGCTGCTGCAGCTGGTGGCGGGTCTCTGGGGGCAGTTTCTGCACGGCATTGCTCACTGCAACACAATGGAGTTTGGATTAGAGTGGTGCGTGAGAAACGACTGCTTGGAACCTTACCCAAGCCCGTGATCTTGACGTGTTCGCAGATAATGTCCTCCAGGCCGCCGTTGAGGAAGTTGTGCGTCTGGAGGCCCTGCTTGAGGGCCAGGAACTCGTGCTGCAGGTGCGGCGATGTGCGACACAGAGTGTGGGCCGCTCGCCTCAGATTCTGGTTAACCAAGTAGCCTGCGAGCGAACAATGGGCATTAGCATGGCCTTCTGTCGCCACCGAGGCGGAGACTTACCCAAAACGAGACGCGCCACATCCGAGTGCAGAACGATCGAGTCCATGGCTGTGTTTCCCGGAACGGAGCGTCACCCGAGCATCCGAGAATCGGCAAAGCCAGCAAACGCTGCTCGTTGTCTTCGTCGTTGATTTTCTCCTCGATTCCTCTGCCTCTGTCCGCTTTCCCTGGCTCTGTTCGCTAAGTGTGGGGTGCCTTACTGAGCTAGTAATACTTGGTCTAGTGTGTTGCCTGTTCGGACGCGGAGACACACTTTTCGCCTATTCGCCTATTATTTTCGTTTGTTGTTGCGGAATGAAGCGGCGCACTGTACAGGCAAACACACACACCTTTAGCATCTGTTTGCCGCCCGCCAAAACAACGAAACAGGGCTGTCGCTACGCCCGAGTATCGATATTTTGGGTTTGAAATATCGCGCGTTGCCAAAGGTGGGGTAAAAACAGGCCTATTAAAAGCTGTCCAAGGCGAAACTTTAGTAAAAAACTTTGAATTTATTTGTATTATTATAATTTGCATTAATAGACAAAAATATAATCCAATATTATGCTTATATAAATATGTGCTACATATTAAGACTTCGGTAATAATGTAAATATTTAAGCTTATAAATGTAAAACCCATCAAATTTGTCTAATATTAAGTAACAATAAGTTTACTTTACAGTTAATACAATATTATCTTTAATTCAACTGATTAAATAGATTTTTCTTTTTCAATCTAATGATTTTCTTAAGGATTTCCTGAGAAAGTGTTAAGGCAAATAAAAATTAATTTTTAAAGTCCACTTAACAGTTACTTAAACAAATTAAAAGTTAAACTGTTTTAATTCCTCAGAAAACCGATTTCCAATTTTCATAACGATACTTGACTACTACCTTTCGAGATACCGATAAACACACATTGCAAATACCTGACATCCCTGCCATATACAGCTACGCGGCGTTGCCAGATAATGAGATTCGCACAGCAAATCCCAATTGCTATTTGCAACGATTAAACTGAAGCTGAAAAATGGCTGCCAAAAGCGCCGAAAAGGAAAAGAGCGAGGGCCAGGAGCCCCCAGCCACATCGGAGAATGAGAATCCTCCAGATGCCAGCGAGTCAGCCGAGCAGAAGCAGCCCCACGAGCCCAATGAGGAGGAGACCGCGACGCCGGCTAAACGCGATGGAGGACGCAAACGGAAGCGGCATCTGTTTAACTCCATCCGCAGCCAGATGGAGTTCTATTTCGGCGACGCCAACCTGAGCAAGGACCGCTTCCTGCGCCGCTATGTCGACCAGGATCCATGTAAGTAGCCAGCGGCCTCAGCCTTCCACCAAATGCCTCTAAGAACGACAATCTTTTAGACGTGCCGCTGGAGGTGTTTCTCACCTTCAACAAGATCAAGACACTCACCCAGGATGTGCAGCAGATTGCCAAGTCGCTGAGCAACTCCCAGCTCCTGGAGCTGGACGAGTCGGGCCTGAAGGTGAAGAGGAAGACGAAGCTGCCGAAGCAGCGCGATGTCAACGATAAAACGCTGTATGTTGAGGCCCTGCCGGCAAATGCCAGCCACGATTGGCTGAAGGAGGTGTTTAGCCGATACGGACCGGTGGCCTATGTCTCCCTACCCCATTATCCCGGTACCAAGAAGATCAAGGAGTTCGCCTTTATCGAGTTCGAGAAAGCCGCCTCCGTGGACAAGGCGATTAAGGCCTTTGGCCAGGTGCATGGCGTGCTCTCCGTGGAAACGGATCCCGGAGAGCTGGCCAGCGTGCGCTCCTTCCAACAGCAGCAGCAACAGGAGCACCAGCAGCAGCTGAAGGAGGAGCCAACTGAGCCGGAGGATCCCCCCAAGAAAAGTCTGAAGAGAGAGATCCTAGACAAGGGCGGCGACGAGGGTCACGAAGCGAAGCGAGTCAAGCTGGAGGAGGAGCTGCCCAGCGAGGCCTCGACCGCCGAGGAAACAGCCAGCGAAACGGATGCGGAGGCCACGGCAGAAGCCTCCGAGCAGGACGGCAAGCCAGAGGCGACAGATGCCAAGAAGCGACGTCGCAAGCGCAAGAAGAAGGCCATTGTGGACAAGCCAAACATAGAGCCCAGTGCCTTGGAGCTCAAGGTTCTGCCCAAGACCAGCTGGAGCAGTCTGCGCAACAAGTACTTGAATCTGCAGCGTCGCCTCGTCAGCGAGGCAAAGAGCAAGCAGTGGCGTGAGAATCACCCACAAAATCAGCAGCATCACTCTCATCATCAGCAGCAGCATCATCATCACCACCAAGCACACAGTCATCCGAATCCTCCCCCTCCAAAGCCCGAAGCCGTTAAGGAGGAGGAAGCAGGTGCCGAGGTGTTAAGTGACGGCGGCGGTGAACCTGGCGGCGGCGCCGGCGATGGGGTGCCAGTGCCGGCCAAGCGTCGCAAGGCTGTGCACAAGATGAACATGAACTTCTACGGCGCCGGCGGCGCAGAGTCCACCAAGTCCGAGGAGCCCTCGCAGGAGCGCACGCCCCTCTTCAAATATGAGCCCGGGCTAATCGTTGAATGCACGCTCCTCGAGCCCTGCACCAGTGTCAAGGAGTTTAAGGCCGATATGCGCCAGTATCCGGATATCAAGTATGTGGACATCAAGGAGGGCGAGCAGGTTGCCCAGCTGCGCTTGGCCACGCCCTCAGCTGCCGAGGAGCTGGTTCGCCAGGTGAGCTGCGCGGAGCGCCAGCTTAAGGTACTGCGTGGCCAGCCGGAGACGCAGTACTGGCGCAAGATCGAGCAGGACCGCGAGGCGAAGCTGTCGAAGAAGGTGCGCGTGCAGCAGAAGCGCGGCAGGGAGAAGATCTCCAAGCTACTGGCCAAGCACATCAAGTTCGACGACGGCGATGACGAGGTGCCGGGCGCTGCCATCGATTGAGTCACAATCCAGGTTCGGGGTGGGCGGGTTTACCTATTAGATAGTTAAAGAACTGAATGATCGTCCTGGAGCGCTTAAGGACAAGCTTCGAAACTATAGAACTAAATGGTCTTCTTTGTTTTATAAACAATGCAAGCCAGCCCAAGTACAAGAAATACTGAAAAACTGATCGAAAAATAGTTTATTTTTTGTTAATTTTTTATGATTGTATTCGTAGGAATGCCGATTTTGAAAGTAGATGTCGAGAAAAGGAAATAAAACCTAATAACATTTACAATTTCAGCTGTTTGTTTAGGGGTTTAAATTGAATCGAAGTAGATTGTTACTTTTTAACATTTATTCAATTTAACAATATTTCAAAATATCAGAAATGAAAAATTACTTATAAGAAAACTTTTGCTTCGCGAGAGAAGCAAAGTACTCCCACCAAGTGGGGATCGGAGTCTCCACTGGCGGAGCTGCATACCAATATATGGCTATGACTATCAAAATGAAAAGCGAGATTACTATAGTTATTATGGCAGCGAGCCCATGGGATGTGGGCCACTTCATACGATTCCCTTTGGGGCCACGAACACCCTCGAGGCACGTAGTCATCATCTGGGCCAGCTCCATCATTATCTTTGAAGCAGTATCTTGATCATGGATAAGTTTTCGAAGTTGTCCCACCTGATCTTTTGATAGATACTTTCCTCCATTTGGTTCCTCAGCTGCGGGGCCACCAACATCGGCCAAAGAGTTCTTGAGAAGTGAGCTAGGAGCAAATGAGTAGAGATTGGGACGTTTGCTGTGACTCCAATGCTTACTTGGAGCCGAAGGACTCGTCAGTCATTGATTGAAGGCTACTTGTCTGCCCTGGTGTTGGAAGACCATTATCATCAATCCCTGGAGTTACTGGTAGGTAGATAGGTATCTTTGTCTTTTTCACAACCTTAATTATGTCAACTCCCTGGTCACCCATGTCAAATGGAACTACTTCAGAATACCGCTAAGAAAGGGGAAAAACATTATTTCTGACTCACTTCCGAAAAAAGAGGAAAAATAATATTTCTGGCTTACTTTCGCTGAGATAAATTTTGTTCTAACTTGTCTAAGGAACACTGATGTTGTGGCAGCCGAGCCTGGTGAGGTGAGGTATGTAGATGAATGGGAAGGCACGGCTGACTGTGTTAAAACTATAGTACAAATAACCAGGTACTGAAAAAGCTTTATCAAGAGTCAAAAATAATGTAGGAGACTTCAGTTTACAGACATCGAAAGAGACGAGAACGCTCTCACCTGCTTACAGTAGTACCCTTGCAAGTGGACATGTCTAGATCGACTCGGCTTGTAAATGCAGAGTGCATAAAAACATTTAATAGGTAAAGGCTTGCGGGGTTCAGCTTCCATTAGGTGAGTCATAGCAGGAAAGGTGCTCCAAGCATTCAGCCTCATCCTCCTTTGTTATGCAGCTTCTGCGGCAGATTATGGGATTTAACTAGCTTAATTTTTGTTAATTGCAAAGCTGGTAATTGAAGCTAGCTTACCACTCTCAATTGGTTGTATAGTATATAGATATTGAATAAATATAAGAGATTTCACCAATTAGAGAGAGACGGCTGTAGGAATAGCTCTTTTTGGATCTTTAATGCTTCCCTTTCTGTCCCTTAATGTCTTAATTTTCACCAAATCTCTAACCTCCTCCTCTGCAAGGACTTAAAAAATTCCCAAAAAGAAATGCGGTCATTGGATGACACATTTATTCTCAACATTAATGGGGTTTAAAAGGGTTTGCTGGAAGCTACAAAGTGTTAATAAGTTTAACATAATGCATTTAATATTTACATAGCACTTTGATAATAATATGTGGTGAGC
The DNA here is from genome assembly GCA_008042775.1 of Drosophila pectinifera. Taxonomy (NCBI): domain Eukaryota; kingdom Metazoa; phylum Arthropoda; class Insecta; order Diptera; family Drosophilidae; genus Drosophila; species Drosophila pectinifera. The sequence goes on from VNKC01005082.1 coordinate 181,567, forward strand.
TCCTCCCTCTTTAGACGATTCAATCCCAGGGTTCGAGACACCTTCATTATATAATGGTTAATATTTATTACTCTTAGTTTAGACGATAATGGAAACATGTTGTGCTTATAGTCTATGCTTTTGGCTTGCAGTCTTTCCCATCTTCTAGATCCATACCCCCTTAAAAGCGAACTAAATATACAGCGAGCCATCCGCCGGGCCCAAGTAATGCATCGAGATGAGCAGGACATCGATGATCGTCCAAACGCCGAGGCCGCCGAAGCTGAACAGCTTGCCAATGCCCTCCTGCCAGTGGCCCAAATAGAAGCGATCGGCCCCGAAGCCGCCCAGGGTGAGGCTGATCAGCAGAGCGGTGCTCCAGCGATAGCCCTGCGTCCAGTTGCAGCGCAGGTTGCGGGTGAAGGAGCGGTTGCCCAGGCACAGCACATCATGATGCACGGTGCAGTTGGTGCGATAGTACTTGTCCGCTATGGAGTTGCAGTTGGCGTGCTGATAGCAGTTCTGCTGCCACAGCTCCGTTTGATAGCAGTACCGGCAGTTCATCTGGCGCTGAAAGCTCCGCTCGCCCTGGCACTGCACGTTGCCGATAATCTCGCAGGTCACGTTCACATCCCGGCCGTACAGGCAGGCGTTGTTGTAGGCACAGCGGATGCACGGGAAGTGCAGGCGCTCGCAGGGCGTGTCCTTGTCGTAGGGACACAGCATATTATTGTTGTTCCCGTTGCCGTTGCTGCTGCTGCTGTTGTCCAGGCTCACGCCCCCGTTCTTGGACACCAGCGGCGTCATGTGGACCTCGTTGTCGTTGCCATTGCCATTCCCATTGGCATTGCCGTTGCCGTTGTTATTGCTCGCATTGTCCTTGTGATCGCCTTTCGCGTCCGACAGATCCATCTGGTTGCCGCCGCTGGCCGTCTCGCTGTTCCTAATCCCCGTCAGCACGAAGATCACAATCAGGGCGATGGCGGATCGCATGTTGACCACTATGCACTGGCGTTGGGGACGCATTTTGTGGTAATAAGGCGGATAAACAGCCGGAATATTCTGAATCAGCGGGTCGATGTTATTGTTTCGGGTGCAGTGTGACCGTCGCGAGGCAGGTGGAAAATACCAGCCGCAAGGCATACACACATACAAAGTAAAAAAGTAAAGTAATAATCATATTGCTTAAATATTTAAGATAATTAGAATTGAATATTAACACCAGGTTAAAAACTAATGTAACGTAATGATTACATTTTCTTATTCCCATATATAAAAGCCATATAAAATAAAAAAGTGTCAAGGAGATACGAGCTAGTTCCGAACTGGTGAATTCAATGCATACTTACTAGGCGACAGAGACTAGTTATTTCTTCTCTCCCTTCTACTAAACATGTTATTATTTTGCTAAAAATGTATGTTTACGGATTGACTGAGTAATTCATTTACGATATATTAGCGAGGTGCCTATCTTTTTAAGAAAATTACTTGCTTAGTTTTCTTTTGGGAGAAAATCTTGCTCTCACTTTTACAATTTGCCCGCGGTCTGCTGCCAGTGTTACCGTAGCTTTTATCTGCCAGCGGGCGTTGACCAATATTTTCATAGCTAAACTTGAACTTTGTGCCGCATACTGAAATATAGACCGTTGTAGGGCATAGTTAAAAATTAGAGTTACAATTTTCATTTTGACAGTTTGCCCGCAACCGCTGCCAGAGGTGAGCAAAATATCAAAATCGGTATTCAGATAACTGGGTAAAATATCACGATATAAATATTTATATTTATAATCGATATATTGACATATCTGGCACATCCCTAGTTTTTTGTTATTGTGCTACCGAATGGATTGGATTCTTCGTAAATCAAATCCATCAGTGAAAATGGCACGCGCTGTCGTCGAATAATTGCGAGCCGGAAAAGTCAGTAAAACTAACGCGAAACGGCCGGAAAAAATCGAGCCAATTCAACGCACAGCATTTCCCCGATTTCTTCGCTGTGTCTGTGCATGCATGGGTGCAAGTGTATGTGTGTGTGTGCGCGTGCAGCATTGTCTGGGTAGTGAGAGAGAATAGGAAAGGAGATCGCGGGGGTTTGGTACCCAGTGGAAGGGTAAACGATCGGTAAATGTTAAATATTGCGTTAACATTACATTATATTCCTTATGATTTAATTATAAATCAAAGTTTTTGTTTTGGAAATATTGTTTAATGTTAGTACAAAAAAAATACCTTAATACCTAAAGTACTTGTTGTTTTGTTCTTGTAAAGATGTAATTGCAGATATTCCCATTTACCAGGTAGTGAGAATGAAATTCGATTAAATTATTTGGGCTATGAAAGGAAATTATTTATTATTTCTTTTTTAAAAGTTCCCAAACTGGTTTAAGAAACCGGCGAGTATATGTTATTATATCATATAAGCGATGTAAACAAAAATAGTGGGATTACTCCCGGTGGTTTGTTCAGTGTACAAAATCATGTTTTTACTAACAATAATAAGTACTGTTTATATCTGTATCAGTAAGAAGTATGATAAAGTTTACAGTAACAATAGTCAAAATAGCAATCGTGGAAACTGTGGCATGCAGAAGATATTGGTTTCAGAAACCCATATTTTTCTTGGAACACCCTCTGCACGAATCTTCCACCATGCGTGTTGCGATACTATCGCTAACGACACTAATCACGAAAGCAAGGTACGAAAGTATCGATGAGACCGGGCTATCGTTGCTCGGCCATCTCTAGCTCTAGCGTCGCGTCCATCACTCAGCGTCGGATCGCTAAAAAAAAAAACACTAATACAAACACTCGGGGCGTGTGATTTAAATATAAATCTAACTTAAACTTGCGATATGTGTAAATTGCTGTTTGTCTAGTGCAAAGTTGGTTAATTTTAGTAAAACTCCGGAGGCAAACGACAACATCAAATAACGGAAAAAAGGCAAACGGCAAAAAATTTTTTGTTTGCTCGCTCGCTGCCTGCCTCTCTATCACTCTCTCGCAGCGTGCGTGCGTGTGTGTGCTTGTGTGTTGGTGTGCGTGTGCAGGAGCAGCGTCATCCATATCGACGTCCCTCTCTCTAAGTCCCTCTCTTCTTGCCCCCAAAAGTGAAACATGTTTTTCTGTGGCAGCAACAAAAGCCACAACAACAACGGCAGCTGCAACAATCAACAAAAACAACATCTGCAGCAGTAGCAGCTTGTGGAATAATGCAATGAAAACAAATGCAAAGAAGCAGAACAACAACAACAGCATCAGCAGCGGCAGCATCAGAAAATTCAAATGTAAGTAAATGTTAAGCCCCTCTTCTGGCTGCTTCTCTTCTGTTTTTCTGTTTGGTTAGGTTGAAAAGCAAGCACAGTGAAAAGGAGGTGGAGAGCACAAGAGGAAGAGAGTGATGGCTGGAGAGGGCGAGGGCAAGAGAGAATGAGAGAGAGAGAGGCGAAAAATGAAGCGTCAGCGACGTCGTTGCTAGACAACAGCCACAGCGTGCTGTTAGCGGGGCAACAGAGCACTGTTAAACGCGTAGCAAGGCAAGCCAATTAGACTTGCCGGCATTTTGGCTTTGCAACTGGGAGTCCAATTGGAAACTGGAATATAAGTGAAATTTTTATACTGAAATCGGTTAGAAATTAGAAGTTCAAATGATGTCTCTCTCTTTTCGTACTCTACTCTAAGAGAGAGCTCTCTCCTTCTCTTCATTTCCTTTGTCTGCCGCTTTCCTTTGTTCTTGTGTGGCATTTTTAACGACTTAATTAAATATGTTTCATGTGTTAATTGATGCTTAAAGAATTATAATTAAATTTTTTTGATTGCTGTGTTTTTTTTTATATTTTGTACCACTCTCGTGAGCTCTTCCGCTCTTGCTCTCTCACTTTGCAGCCTGCAAATGCGCGCGCCCTTTCGCTGCGCTCTCTTTCACTCGCACTGCCCCGCTCCTGGTTTGCCTATCTCTCGCGCGCTCTTTCTCTCTCTTCCGTTTCGTGTTTCAAGAAGCGACGCTAAAATAGCTGTAAAAACAACAACGACGCAACAGCACTGCAAAAGGTGGCAACCCTGCTGCAGTTGCACATTTAACCCGAACGCCGACCTCCCCTTTTTGTCTCTCCCTTTTTAGGTAGACCAACCAAAAAATAATAATAATAAATAAAAATAATAAGGATGGGCGGGAGGACAAACACTCAAACAGCTGTGTGGCAGCTGTGTTTTTGTTCTTCTTTTACGTGGAGGCTTTCCTTGCTCGCTGATCGCGATTTCCTCACTTTTCCGGCCTTGCACTCAATTTTTGCTTTGTTTACTCCGTTTCGGCCACCTTCAATGTCCTTCGCAGTGCTATTGCCATTGTTTATTTCGCAAGAATTACGGCACTGCGAATCTGTTTGTTTTTTTGTAAACAATTGCATATTAAATGAAGCTACAGTTCGAGAAATTGCGCGTTTTCAAGATCATTCCTGACCTCAAACAATTCGAAATGAAATGAAAAAGCCCACAGTTTATCATTGAAGTTACCAAATCGTATACATACTGTTAGTATATTTAATAAAATCCAAAATTAAATCAAATTTATAAATAAATTTTGTATATAATATTTAAGTTGAACTGAATTAGCAAATCATATTTCAAATTTATGGATTTGGCTAGGATCGGGGGGAAAATGTTAAAATAAGAACAAGCCGCCCTTAAGTTTTTATTTTTAAGAGTTTAAAATAGTATTTACATATTCAAAAGAAATTATTGCTATCAGGATAATGTAGGTTCTATAAAGCAGCTTTAGAAGTCAAGATTTTTTTAATTTAATTCATTTGTTAGCATTTCCCGGGTTATTGCTGTAGTTGTTATCGGATTATTATTGTTGATTTAGTTTGTGAATATTGCAAGCAATAATTTACTTTGTATGTGCATTTTTGCATTTCTGTTCAGATTCCATCGATTAATAATACATATATAACAAATAAAATTATAAGAAAGTCATAAATGTGGTTTTTGGTAAAAAGGCGCCAACAAACTAAATTGATGTAGAGAAAGGTATCCAGGTATCAAGGTATGCTGACTGAATACATTCTAAAAAATGCTGTATTTACTAGGAATCTTTCTCTATTGATATATATTTTTAGTTCGCTTCACTTCCCAGCTCTTTTTGCCATTTCCTGGCCCACTAATTGGTAATTAACACTTTTAGCTACTTGACCCCCTTTCACCTTTCTCCCTGCATTACTAGCAGCAGTTGCCCCTTGATTAGTGGGCTAAATGCGTATCAAGAATATTCCAATGGTCCCCCAATTACTGCGCAATTGCGACGCTGACGCCGCAGCTAACTAGCTAACAAACTAACTAGTGTGTGCAACTAGCTACGTACCACGTGTGTGTGGCCAAAAGCCAGCGGAAGGGTGGCGGGGGCGAGGCAACTGTCATTTAATCACAACAAACCAGACGCCTCTGCACACGTGCTGCCGAGAGCGGCGGAGAGAGCAGTGAAGCCTAGGCCCCAGGGTTTTGTTATTATTATTTTGCTCTCTAATCACTGCAAAACAATGCATCATGCCTAATTATTTGCGATTTTCGCCAGCAAGTAACCCAGCAAAGGTCGATGCATACAGCTTAAAGCCCTAGCAGCTGGGGAAAACCCATCGAAACACGCGTGTTCATTCACTGCACCGATCTGAAAAGCAATAAATATTGCCTACATGCTTAAGCTATATATCCCTGTTCATAGTTACACCTTTTTGATGTTTAATTACCAGTAAGAGGGTCTCTATCATATATTTTAGGCATATGAACAAGGTCACGATCATATAATTAACTTTCATTTTAGTCTAATACTTTGTTCTCAGCTCATATTATACTGACCTTAACCATATATCATTTCGACCTTATCGCGTATTATTTTAATCTTGACACATATTATTCTGACCTTAGTAGGCTCTTATCATTTTAGCACAGACCAATTTGCAATTAATAGGAAAGATGGCGTTGAAACGAGCTAGTCTAGGGAATATCCAAGATGATAATATAAATATTTTGACTCTGTGCTTTTTTTTTTTAAGAATAAAGCATTAGTTTTTACTATCAGTAATTTTCACTTGGAAATAAGGTAAATGCTTTTTTTTTTTAGAGCTTCAGAGATATTTAGCTGAAATTAGTGTAATTAAATGACTTCCTGGAGTTGTTATAATTATTATTTTGTTGCTGTCGTGTGTGCAGCTATTTGTTGTGTTGTTGTTGTTGTTCTGCTGATGTTGCTAAATTGAAATTGTCAATGCCACTGCCAAAGCTGCGACGTCATCCGTCATCAATGAATGCGCAGTTTTGAATTACCATACAAAATACACACAGCCGACACAACCGAACAAATAAAAAGAGATATGGCATTATAGACCGACGTCGGGCGGGTTTTTATTGAAGATACTCCGGAAAAGGCCCTACTAAATTATTTAGTCACTTGATTTCTTAAATACAAAATAAAGTTTATTATTTGTTTGTATTATTATTTGAGTTATTTGCAAAATGAAAGAAGGTATTTGTAAACGGTTTGCTGAGCTTTTCTCCATATTACATATATGTATCTCACAACAGGCATGATTGAATCTATGAAGATCCTTGTTCGTTACAAATGTAAAATAAATTTTAATTGTAATCAAAAATATAGAAATGGTTTCCCAGTAACTAGGAAAGTAATTAAAGACAACCCCATAAATTTGGTAAAAATTAAAAACTCTTTTAATTGCCACTCATTTTACTTAGCCTGCCGCCGGTGCCACATGTTAGTGTTTATATTTTTTATTTGCACATTTTTGCGCTATTGCGTATTGAGCGAAAAATCAACTTTATTAACTGACCTTGTGTGTGGCCATGTGTCAGTGTGTGTGTGTGTACATTTGTGGGAGGGAGATGGGAACAGAACAGGGCAGAGCTCTGCGACTGCGCCGCTCACTTCACTTCATTATTTTATTCGAGTTCATTCTCCGTTTCAGTTTCGGCAAAGGCAAAATCGGTCATTGAACTTTGAACCAAGTCGGGAGGGGGAAAAAGCAAATAAAATAACAGCAACAACAACAATAAGAAGAAAAAATAAATATAATGAACTTAGCCAGTCCGCCGCTGTTCTGGCATGTAAATTCTTCACTCTCTTCCCTATATATTTCTCTCTCTGTCACCGTCTTCGTCTTCGTCTCCGCCGCTCTTCCTGCTCTACTACGCACTTAGCCAAGCGGCGTGAGGGAGAGAGGGCGAGTGTGAAAGGGAGGCACTAGGGGGAGAGTAAAAGAAAGAAAGCATAAATTCTTCGCCGTCTTTTTGCACAATCTTCCCTTGAAAAAGTGCTTTCAAAAGCGCAATAACCGTCGTTTTTCGTCGTTTTATTATTATTACAGTCAAGCTTCCCTAACATTAACTTTAATAACTTTTAATTTTGTTAAATAGACAACATTTACTATTTTTCAACATACTCAACTTAGCTTCGTTTCCTTTTCCCCTTTATAAACCTTAGTTCAAACTTTCCGAGATGGTTTCTTGTCTCACAGTTTAAGTCCCAGATAAGCTAACTGACCGAAAAGGGTTCCAGATAAACTTGACGTTAAAGCAAATCTATTTTCTCGACGCCTGTGAGTTATCTGAACGAGGAAAAAGCGCAAGAACAGAGTTGCTTTGACTACTACACATAAAACAGCTGGATTGCGTTCTGTTCTTCTTCAGTTGGCTTTCTTAAATCAGCTGTTGCCTTGCCGACCAGAAAAGACTTGACAGGGAGTCCGTGTTAATGTTATTAACATTGACGCGGGAGAAAGCCAATTGTTCTTAGCAGGGACTTATCTGCCCGAGAAATTTGAATACTGGGAACGAAAAACCTGCCCTTAAAAACATAATAACTACAATAAAAATAATGTTTTCAAAAATTCTGCCGCAAAGAAATATCCAAGAAGTTGCTTATACTTATACTCTGAAGTGAATCTCCTTAATATATATCTAATTAATAGGGAATTATAATAAGAATTATAAGTTTCGTTATTCGACTGAAATGCCATTTAATTTGGTGTATTTGACTTGAAGAGGTGATTAGTTAGGTTCGGGCTGTGGAAGTTCTCCTTTATTACTTCTGCTCCCTCTTCATCGCTTCTTCATTTATTTTTGCTAATCAGCGATACTAATGAATAAAGAAGAAGCGGAAAACGCCTACAAAGTATTTTTAGTAGACACCCAGAAAATCTGGAGCACGCACACACCGAACAGAACTGAACTATAGGTAGTGGTGGTGTGAGTACACAATATTAATAACAAAACTTTTTCGGGCGTCGCCACATGTTGCGCAAAGAAAAGACACACGCAGGAAAACCTAGAAAGGCTGTTGCAAAAATATGATTTATTTCGCATATTAGTTTTGTAACGGCATTTAATGTGCACGCAAAACGCAAATTGAATTAAACAAAACGGTCGCGAGTGGAAAAAGTCACACGAGCGATTTGGGTCACCACATGACGCGCCGTCTTCTTCTTCTTTGTCTACTGGTGGGCGCCGAAGAGAGTGGGGGAAGAGCGAGAAGAAAGCCAGAAGAAAGAGAGCACGAGCACTGAACCAGACCCACACACACGTACACACGCCCGAACACCCACTATGAATACAGGCAGACAGACAAACCGATTCTGACGTCAAACGGCCGACGACGCCGCTGATCATAAAGTTTTTCTTCTTTTCCTTTTCTCTATGCGCCAAGATACAGTGGTCACTGACTAAGTGGAGCTTACCAATACTGTAAAAGAAGAATAATATTATATATATTGTAATTCAATAATAAATGTGTAGTATTAAATCAAATTGTACTCTTCAAAGAAGAACCTATTAGGCAAACCTATATTGTAGCATTGCTAGATGTTTCGAATGTTGCAAGTTTCCTCATGCTTATGCGGGTCTTAAGGAAGATTCCCGATAATTCTTCTCATTGATTTTTCATCTTACCAAATTATATTGTAATTATAATGAAAAATAAAATTAATAAAATACAAATAACAAATTAAATATATACAAATTAAAAGATTTCTGAGTAATGAGAACCCCTTTGGGATTACTGTTCCAAGAGAATCCCCCGAACCTATGCATTCGATATTTTGTCGAACAGGGTTGCCATCCTTGTATTTAAAATAACACTATTGGCGGCCTCCTCTCATTGCGTTTTTGCCTTTAGTGCTTCTTTTTATTAGGAGTGCGTGGGTGTGTGTGTTGCTTTCTATTTATTTATTTTTTTGCTGTCGATTTCGTGTTGGCCCAAAAATAAATGATGAACCATGAAAAAAAAACTATACCTGCTGAATGCCGCTGCGCTAAAAATACCCATTAAAAAGATAAATGCTCCCGAAAGCAGTGCTGACAAAAAATGCAAATAAAAAATGGCAAATGTGTGAGAAGTCATATGTGAGCCGCCTGCTTGTGACGTCACAAGCGGCAAAGGAAACTGAACTGATGAACTGATAAACTGATAAGCGCTCTCTGCTCTCTCTCCCTCGGGCAGTTGGCAACAAAGGGGTTAACGCTTAACACTCGAACGCCGCATGATCGCCGCATCGGGGACTCGCGGATGCTCGGATCCAAGATCCGTTGATTGGGAATTACTTTTTGCTCATTTGCTTATTAGTCACAAAGTGCATAGAGTGACGCATTTATTTACTCGCCTTTTCCTATATGTTTCTGAATCACAAGACAAGAAGGAGGAGAATGATTCGCATTCGCGGAGACTGCAGCTTTTGTTTTCTTCTTCTTGTTGTCTTGGGGAAACTGGTTTCCTTCTGTTTTGCCGGTACATTGCGTGAATAATTTTCTGCAGAAATCCACAAACGCACACACACACCTACTTCTGGCATTACAGTGGCGACAAACCTATTAGTTCCTTAAAAAAGCGATTATTTTTCTTATTTCAAATTATAAGCCATTTTATATTAAATATGGCATTAATATACATAAATTAAATTTAATAATATTAGATCAAGATCTCTTGTTTTATTTTTCAAATACAGGAATTAGTAAAACTGAAGTTCATAACACTATTCAAGGTTGCCACTAGAATAGTCTTAGCCTTACAATTAAAAAAAAAAAAAAAAACGTGCCCAAAAGTTCTAAATTCTCTGTAATTTTTGTATCCTTTTTCCATTACTTACAATTCGGGCCAGAACGGACGACTATATCATAGAGCTGACAAAGGAATCAATCTGAACAATTCCTAAGAATATTTTCCTATGTTCGTTGTAAGTTTGTGAATTTTTGTTTTGCTTTGTATTTTGTTAGAGTGCAAAGGATAAAATATTGAGTGCTGGCAACCCTGGCCTGGCCTGCTGGTCAATTCCATTTCATTCCATTCCAATTTTCGCTTGGCAACAAAATCGCGAAATGTGAAATGCCGACATGTGTGCCGCAGGAAGCCAACAATAATAGCAACAACAGCGAAAGACCTAAGAGAAGAAACGACAACAACAACAAACGCTAATAATGCCACTTTCACCGCAACACCAACAGCAGTAATAACATTAGCAAAGTCAGAGCTTCGAATTCGCAAGTGTATGTGTGTTTGTGTGTTGCGTTTTGTTTAGCTAATTAAAATATTTGCTCACGTATATTGAGTGTTGTGGGGGTTAATCAACATTTGTAATTAAAATGCACACACCAAATTTTCGCCTTGACAACAAGCGAATATAAAAATGTAATCGAAATCGAAAATCGAACTTGAAACAGCTGTCTCTTCTTGCGGCTGTATGTGTGTGTGAGTGCAATGTCAGAGGCAAGGCGAGCTTTATGCAGGTGTCTGTATGCGTGTGTCTGTGTGTGTATTAGAGGCGGCGCCCCGGCCAAAAGTAAAGAAAAAAACAGACAAAAAAAATCAAATAGAAAAAACTGAACAAAAAAAGCCAAGCCAAGAACTCGCGCGCTCTCCCTCTCTCGCTCGCACACAGACGCATGCTTTTTGCGTCGCGTGTCGTTCGTTCACCTGCCAAAGAGCGTCACAGAGAGAGAGACTGAGAGAGAGCCACTTAACAGCGAGTTTACAGCTCTAGAGAGACCGAGAGAGTGCTCGCAACGCGTGTTTTTCTTCTTGATTGTTATTATTTATTATTTTTATTTGCGCCGTTAGTATGCCGCAAAACCTTCTTCCTCTTTTTTCTCCGCCTCCGTTTGTGGCATATAATAAATAAATAACTCAATTAGTTAATTAAATAAACACTGTTCTTTTGCAATTCCAGCAGCGGCAACAACAGCAACTACTACTTTACAGAGGAGCGAAGAATACAACAACACAAATCCAAAAACAAAATAAATGAAACAACCAAATGCAGTACAGTTTTTTTTTTGTTAATTGAAACCCTGTGTGTGTGAATAAAATAATGTCTGTGCAAAATGTTGGGAAAAGCGAGCTCCAACAACAACTACCATAAAACAAAAACTACCATAACTTGAACACAAAATCGAGCGACAAAGCAAAATAAGCTGAGATAAAAGCAAAGCAAAGAGCGAAACGCAAAAAGCGAATCGCGGAGAAAACGAAATCGAGAAGAATCACGTTGGGAAGAAAGCAGAAGAAAGCCAGATCGACAACAACAAAACGCACAACAATAAAAAAAAATACAACGCTTTTCGGTTTCTTCTCAGATTTCCCTCGCGCGCGCACCAGTGTGTGTTTGCGTGCGTGTCGCGTCGCGTCGCGTGTGTGTGTGTGTGTGTGTGTTTTGTTTTCATTAGAGCACACACACACGCCCGTTGTCGGTGTGTGTGCGTGTAAATGCAATGGTAAACGGTAAATAAACAATAACATCATCAACAAAAACAACACGGAGAAGCCACCGTTAATTTCATGTGTGAGCAGTAGCACGCTTGCTGTCTCACTCCCGCGCACACACTACCAAAGTGTTTCTTTTTCTTCTTTTTTTTCTGTTGTTGTTACTAAATGTGCTTATTTTTGACAATTGCAAAGAATAATTGCAAAAAGAAAACCAAACAAAAAATAAGTTAAAAGCAAAAAAATCCAACAAAAGACTTTACAACTAACTTGTGTTCATAATTTTAAACAAAAAATATTCAACAACGGCAAAACAACAACAACAAAAAGTATTCGACGAAAAAAAGTTCACATCAAGATATATACGAAAATATATATTAAAAGATATATACCATACAACATACATACATAAATATTATTAACTTGTAAACGAACAAAACAAAACAAAAAACAAAATACAGACAAAAATTCGACTAAAAATTTCAACTAAACAAGCAACAACAACGACACAAAGGAATAAAAAAAGAGCAAAGGATATAACGAAGAAGATCGCAAAAATACAAGCTAATTTATATAGGAAATCACAAGCAACCAAAATCCGACGAAAATTTATTAGAACCGACAATTGTATCATCATTTCCTCCAATCTATCCAAATCATATGAACAAATACGCAATATATAAATATATATGTATATATAAACACAAGTATATATATATAGATATATAGACTAATATAGAGTAGAAGTAAAAGAGAAGGAACCTTCGATTCATTAATCAGCGCAAAACCAACAAACATCAGCCCCATGTATAGATTAGAGGATACGAATAGCGGCGGCGTTATGGATAAGAATAAACAGAAATGTAAGTATTATTTATATTCTCCAGTATTCACTAACAATAGATCACAGATTGGATCGCCCAAGTCCCAAGATTAATCATTACCTCAACAAAGCCTGTTTTAGAGTTTCCCCAATTAAAAAATGTTACTATTACGACGTATTTTAAAATCACTTACAATTGTGTCCCAAAGTATGCTACAACATTTGACTTTTTACCAGAGAAATCTTACACATTTCATTGCATACTTTTGGACACTTGATATTGATTTAAAACATATTTCCGTTTCTTTTTGAAAATACCTTTTCCAAATAAACTTTGAGTTTCTGGAGTATCAGATTCAAGGTCCCAAATGCACCTGGCAAGAAATTTCACAAAATGCAGGTGTGACCGCTGACCATTTCCAGGAAACGGGGCGGAGACACACAGACTGACATTTCTTTCTCGGCTAACTAGACAGTGTGAGGGTGGCATAAACACAAACTCAATACGATATGCCGTGTAAACATCGGACCTTTGCCTCCGGGTAAATACGGTGTAAGCGTAACGAGATTATACGTGTTGTCTTTTCCCAATAAGTAAGACAAGTGCGAGTAGGGCAAATAGACAATTAGGTGCAAAATCAGTTGGTTTCGGGGTTTATTGTATTTGCAAACGGAAATAGCTGGAGTTTTATGTGTGAGTGGGGTGTAGGGGTAGAGTGGGTGCCGGATGGGTGGCAATCTAGCAGCTAATTCCAGCTGTTTCCATTCCGGACAAGTGCAACAATGTCGCTGCATTCAGCCAACAAATATTGTGCCAACTGTTTGCTTATCACTCAACTGGCACTCACCCACCGCCTCCATCTTCGTCACCGTCACCGTCAGCGTTCCATGCGTATTTCTGTTCCCCCAATCCTTGGTAATGGTTTCGTTTGAAAACCCGTGACTCTGAAGTGGGGACTTCCCCATTATTTGTCGCCAAAGGTGACCGGGAAACAGCGCGCGGGAGGGGTTCCCTGGCTGATTAGCTTGGCGCCATCTGTTCATAAACTTGTCAAGTGGAGGCGGCGGCGGCGACGACGACAACGTGCTGCAATTCATGACATACCTTTTCACCGGGAACGGAACGGAACCTGGAAACCCGGGACCTCGCAGCTCCGGCGCCCGTGAGTCACCTGCTCCGGATGTCGCCCGGCCCCCTTAATGCAATTATCGATGGAGGTTGCTTGTACTGCCCTGATCCCCCATTCCTGGGCCAAATGCAAGTGGCCAACAGGCGGCGAATAACGAAAAACGAACGCAAAATGTCGTCAACTATTTTTATTTTCGGCCAACAGCGCAGCGCGACAGACAGCGAGGGGCAAGGGATGGGTACCGCCACGGATCGGATCGTATCGGATCGGGTTCCTATAAATAGACGCTGCTGCTCACTCTCAGATTTTGTTTTTTTCTGCTTTTGAGGGGCCCCAAACTCATTTATCATTCAACTCTTCCATCGATTGGCAAGCGTTCAATTTATTTATAAAGGCAAGCATTTGTAATTACTACGGCAATGGACTTCTTAAACAATTGAAACTAACTTATAAGCTAAAAAATAATAAAGGCAGCATAGTAGGGGCTTAATGTTCAATTTAAAAAATATACAATTTGGGAGTTTAATTACTTGACAAAGGCCTAACCTTGACTTGTACTTCCCTGAATTTTGGTTATTTTAATTTTAATATTTACCCATTAGTTTTAGTTAAACTGTTAGTTATATTTGTTTTCTCTAGGCATATCTAGATCTGCGTTGTCTGATGTTGCTAAGTAATTATAATAATAATTTACCATTTTGTACTGCACTGCATTAAGCCCACATTTTTTGTCTGGGGTTAATTACATTTTATTTCAATTTCATATTTCGTTGGCTTTGTTTTGATTTCCTTGACTTGACGACGACCACGACGCAAAAGGCGGAACAAAGAAATACATTTATCTGTATCTCTGCGCGCACGAGACAAGTGTGAACGCTTTTTCCACCCCCACCACAGTCCTCCCCACTTCACTTTGCTTCCCTTCACTCCACTACACGTCGTTATTGAATTTCCATTATCTAGAAAAAGCGGAACTCCCCTTCGCCGCCTTTTTTCACCCCCTCAACAACCAACTCTAGTCTGACTAACAGCTGCGCTAAAAATCAAAAGGCGAACCAGAAATAAGGCGCTTTTGACCAACAAAGAAGGTGTAAAAACACCTTAAATAATATAAAACAGGTAAAACATATTCCGTTCAATACGTATTATCCAGGAAGTTAAACCACACATATATGGAAAGTTCAATATTTATTACTCAGAAGAAAATAATTATTCAAGGAAATTATTATGTTTAAAAGAAATTATAGAGAACGCCTTAAAAATGTCTAGAATTGCTTTTCTTTCTTTCTTGTTAATACTGTTCGCCTCACCATGGGCTTCCAAAAACTGGTCCTCTCCCGGAGGACTTTCCAACACTGCTCACCCGAAAAGGTCTCCCCACCACTGAGCTATATCAAGTGAAATTAACGAATGCTAGATGACATCTTCATTATTTATAACCCCTAGACCTTGATTGTTGTTGCACTTTGCTGTTGACTCCCCAGGATCGATGTAGATTCATTGTTTGCATTTCGTGTACCTTCCCAACACTCTACCCATCACAAAGGGCTTTCCTATACTGTTCCCATCACAAGGGGCTTCCCAACACTGGGCCACTTCGTGTAAAACAAACAAATTCGGCTGCCATCTCGCCGCCGGGCATCCCCCACATCTTCGTTATTTATCACCCCGAGATCGTGATGATCGTTGCACTTCGCAATCGCTATCTTTCGCTCGTTCCGTCCGTATCGTTCGTGTGATCCACAGAAGTGCAGCAAAAATACAGAAAAAGAAGCGGAAAAAAAGAGCAGCCAGAAGACGCGACAGAAAACACGGTTCCGTATAAATAAAACAGACGACTAAACGACGAGTGGCAACTTTGGGGCCAACGAAAAAACTGCGGCAGTTCGTGTTTAATTTTCACGCGACGCAGATCGCGCTAAAGAAAAGCTCGTCTCGGAAACGCCAAAGCGGAGCGAAGCCAGGAAAATGAGTCTACGGGCCAATCATTAATTAATTAAAATTCAACAAGAGCTGCAAAAATAGAAATAAAGCAGGCAGGAAGTGTGTGGAAGTGACACAAAGAGGCGGACATCATGTCAGCGGCTCTGGTTTATTGGCAGTCAACGAACAGCGCCAGCGATGCGGTTGACAAGGCCCCCACCGCCGATTGGCCACCACCTGGTGGCCACCTGAACCTGAACCTGAACCAGAGCCACCATCACCACCACAATCACAATCACCATCATCCGCCTCATTACATCAATTATTTGGCGCAAATTGGCTGCCAGCATCGTGTCAGAAATTGGCCAGCAAATGGCAATCAGGAGGACGGCCACGGTGGCGGCGGCGCCCATCAAATCGTCTCAAAATTCCAGCCCAAAAGTGCATGGAGCACTGTGGTGGACGTGGATCGAGTGGACGGCAATCTGTTGGGGGTTCAGCTGGGATCGTCAAGGAGTGAAGTGGCGCCGCCAATCTACACTTGTAAGCTAGGGAATGGGGCTACTGCGGATATTAATTACTAATTAGTTCACTTTGGTCTGGTTAGCAGGGTCTAGGGAAACAACAGAGCGAATATCTTATGGTTTCTCCTGAAAATTAGGGAAATTGATTAAGAAAGAGAATCTGGCTCATAGAATTTCCATTTCCATTACCAAATCTGTTGGGGTTCCTTCTACAACGAAAACAGAATGCTGTCTGTACCTCTCTTATTAACTTAAAAACTAAATAGAAAAGGAAAGGTTAGCCAGACTTAAAGGTGGCATCATTTACCTTTTAATTAGTAATGTGCCAGTCAGGTATGTTTATGAAATCCAACACTCTTAAACAAAAGCTGTTGTTGCTTCCTATAGCCAATGGTTAAAAGCTTCCTATAACCGAAGTGGAGATTTCAACTATATATTTATTTAAGGGGAAACATTGCAACCATCATTTTCAGAGTCCCTGCGGCGGTATAGGGTATCATATAGCTCAGTTTTGATACCATAAACACAGACAGTTCAGTTCAGTTCCTTCCGCCGCCCCCAGCTTGGGCTGAGTTCCCCGTGCTCTTTCGGTGTCTTGTTTATATCGGTGTGGCTATTTTCGTTGCACTAGCCACGCCAAAGCAAAAAAAAGCAAAAGAAAGCCAAGAAAAGGAAAGAGTGAGCAAGTGAAATGGTCATAGTAGGGGCTTGGGGGGAAAAGAATGACAAGAGTAGAAGAATCCGAGCACTATAACGGCGGAATTATGTATGGTGCCTGCATATTGTGTAATAATTTCAGTTCCGTCTGGTTCTAAAATTAAGATAGAGCATTTTTCTTATCTGCGGTGACTCTTCTTACTGCCAGTGCACAGAGAGAAACGAGTGCAAGTTCAACTGAATTAAAGCTATAAATAAATAAGTAAAGGAAAAATACTCCACTTCAAAAGAGCTTTGCTTCGTATAAATATTATGTAAATACAAATTAAAATTAAGGCTTTTCTGCCAGATATTTCGATACTATATAAGGGACTGGGGTGCTATAGAAATCACTAGTGTTGTAAAACGTTTAGGGTTCCTAGATCTGTCTAATTTAGATTTTTTATTAAAATATAACACTTTGTAGCAGTTTGTTACGATGTTTCAATTTGTTGCATAGTTTTGGAAACCTTTTAAATTAATTTAAAATGCTAACTTTAGACTAACACCATAGACTAACACCCTTAATATTTAAAGATTTAAATTTACACCTATTCTTACGAAAAGTGAAAGGTAAATCGTTTCATTACTTGTGCAAATATCGGGCTAAGGTGAACGTAGGCATATTAAAACGATACTTGCATATATTAATATGCAATATATAAATGATCGGAAATGGAGATCGGTTTCCCTCAGTGTGCCAGTCTTTCCTCCTTAGTCCTTTCTCCGCTCTCCGCTCCCCGCTCTCCGCCCGGCCATTATCACCGTTTTGGCAACTCTTGGCGCTGACGGCGTCAGGTGTGCCCCGAAAACAGGTGCATGCTGCAGTCGAGAGCGGCGTCCGAGCGGCTCGGTCAATGAACCAGCACATTAAGCTTATGTACTATATACCGCATATATAAACTGATCTGATCTAATACCGCTCTTCTCCCCTCTATCTCTCTCTCTCTTTTCATATAGTATCCGCTTATGGGTCCAGCGCGGGCAGCGTCGCCGTCGACGCAGCGCAGGGCAGCGGGAGCGGGGGCGGCGGCAGACAGCGCCATGCTCCGCTCTACGGACGCTTTGTTGCCGAGGACGATCTGCCTGCCACGCACCGGGATGTCATGCACCATGTGAGTATTAGGATCGTATATCCCCCGACAAACATCCCCTCAGACATATAGAGTACTTGTTGTATTTCCTATTACGTTCAATATAAATTACTTAAAACGCATTACTCAAATAAGTAAGCAATTAATATTTAATTAATCCAATGTTTGTTCTTAATATATACGTTTGTCCTTAATATATATAAAGTTATAAGGGTCAGAACTAAATTCAGATCCCATACATGGTCTCGAGTACTAATATCTGCAGGGAATCCGCATTCCTATCCCACCCTGCTTCTCCAAGACTCCCCAAAGGGCTCTATAAATGCCAAAATGCATAGCAGGCATAGCGCATCATGTGGAGTTTATGGAGCCTTTGGCCATAAGATCCCCAAACCGAGTTCTCTCTATCATATTTCCTGATCGTAAGTTCCCATAAAGGAGCTTAATATTTAGAGGCCAAGAAGAAATCATTCTCTACATTAAGCATTTCGCAATTTAGGATTAATAAACTGAAACCGATAAGTAAGCTTAAAAGTACCATCTCAAAGTGAAATAAATTAGGAAGATATTGTAAGTATAAGTATAAGTATAACGAAGAAGGATAGGCCGGCGGAGCTGCGCTGGGGACACCACTGTAGCACCCCGACACCCATCAATATGCAAAGTAATTAATATAATTTTCCATTCGATTCGATTTCACAGCACTCTAGTCCCTCGTCGTCGTCGGAGGTGCGCGCCATGCAGGCCCGCATTCCCACCCACTTTCGGGACCCCGCCTCGGGACCGCTGCGTAAGCTGAGCGTTGATCTGATAAAGACCTACAAGCACATCAACGAGGTGAGTGTGTGTTTTTTAATTTTAGATAATCCGCTAGGACTATCCAATAATATCAACTTTTATACTGGTATATAGTTAGACACAGTCTAGAACTGGCATTGGGCTTTTTCTGTCGCGGTGCAACCACCCAAGAGCCTTGGCATCCATCCCGTCGACTCTTGGTTTGTTTTTATTGTCACGCTCTTATGACGATCGGAATTTTTTCGGGGGTTTTTCTTGTCTTGCGCTGGCTGCTGACAGCGGATATTTGCGGCGCTGAGCTGGGCCAAAGATACGTTTGTCCTTGACCCGGTTGGTGGGGTCAGTTCCCACACCCAAGCCCGTTCGCAGTTGACTTCGATTGACGTCGTCTGCCGCCTCGGTTGACAACAGCCACACAGCCACTGCCTTATGGCCGAAAAAAGATAAATAAATAGGGAAAGCGAGGCGGGAAGGCAAGCAGGCAGGGCACACGCAACGCAACTGTCTCGGTTTCCCTGCCAAGTTCTGAGCAAAAAGGCGTCTGCAATACGAACACCTAGAATACGAGCACTTGGCTTTCATGGAACCTGTCATATAAGGTTATGACGCCTCGATACGATATGGCGACGCCCCCAATCCCAATCGCCTCGCCTGTGCCTCGAGTGGCTGGCCCTATTGGGTGATTGTCCTCTTCCCGGGCCACATATTGCATGTTAATATTTCTCGTTGCTCCGAAGGAATCCATCCGACTTGCACGCAAGTGTGTGGTCTCTAAAAATATAGACAGCGTAACCGAAACTTCAATGGTATTAATAACTAGGTCGTAGTATCCCCTATTGTCCGTGGTATTTGGATGTACTTTTATAGAACAGCTTATGGTAAACAGGTTCTTCTGAAACTTCTGATACTTCAAAACAAATAAGTACTATGCAAAGGCCTAAGACCGTTAAATGGTTAAAAAAGTTAACAGGATCTGTTTCTGTAAAACTGTAACTCTAGGAAAACTACAGCTATTTTTCAACTAAACATTAATTTTTGACAGACAGATGACAGATGAAAATATTCCCAGAATTCATTATTATTAAATACAAATCATCTTTGGGGCCCCAACAGCTTGACATTACTTAACCTAAATGGGACCTTAATGGTTTTGACGTATTGATGTCGCTTTACAGTTAAGCGATTCCACCAGCTGGAGATACAGTTACAGCGACCATTTCTGACAGGTGCTCAGGAACAGATTGCTCTGTTCTTGACACACGTCACATGGTTCCAGTGACAGTGACAGTTACAGTCACAGCTACGGTTACAGTTACAGTTTCAGCTACAGCTACAGCTACGGTTACAGTCTCCGATGCATTTGCAGATGCCAGTTGTACCGTTATGCCGTAATACTGCAATTGCCTTTTTTTGTCTTCGCCGTTTTGTATGCTACCGTTTTATGGCTCTCTGAGGGGGAGAATGAGAAGCGAGCAAGGAGCAGCGAGAGAGGGTAAGAAAGAGAGTATCCAAAAGAGCGTCCTTAAAAGAGAGCCAATTGCTGAGGCTCCTGCTTAGCGCCAAATGCCTTTTCGGCGAGGTAAGAAAAGCAGGATAATTTTGCCAATAATATATTTCGCAAATTATAATAAACTAGTAAAAAAAAAATAGGACCTCCTACAAGAACAGCTTTTGCAGCCGACTTTTAGGCGTTGTTGGAAAATGTTTATACCCCGTTCTAACGCTCTCTGCCCGCTCTCTCACACTCGCTCTCTCGCGCTCTCTGGCAGCGTCTGCAATGTGACGCCATCTCGCTCGCTCCACCACCAGCTTGCCGCGTTAGCAACAACTTTTTTCGCCAAGCTGCATGCAACCTTTTTTCTGCTTCCTTTGCCCCGCTCTCCTTACGTCCAATGGGAAAAATAGGAAACGAGCGAGAGGGGAGCGATGGGGCGGCGAGAAGGGGCGTCGCCCTCTTTCGCATTTTTTCCCTTCTTTTTTTTTGGGTTCCATTTGCCGGTCTTCGTGTCTCTCGTTTTCGCTATTTTCTCATTTTGTTCGCGTTGATGAAGTGGAAATAACGGGATAACTGTCAGCTGACCAACGCAATGCAATTAATTAAATTTACCACCTGCAGTTGGGGCATATGCTTATGGTTTTTTTTTTATTCTATGGGCGAAATGGGAGGGTTAATTAATAAATAGCATTAAGCGTTTGCATGTTTTTTTTGTATCTTAAAGAAGAATACAGAGGAATGAGTATGCCTTATCTCCGATAGGCATCGTTTCGTTTGATAGTTTGTCCAAGCAGGCACCCAAGTGGCCGACAGGTGGCGTTTGGTGTATTGAGCCTGGGTCTTCTTGGCAACTCACTTTAACCCTTAAATGGACTTCTTATTTCCTATATAACTATAAATTATATATACATACACTTTATTATAAAAAAGTAAAAAATTCAACTACGTTAAAAGTTATTACAATACAATGGTTTCAGTGATTTCTTTTAATTTAATTCAACAATAAAATGTTAAATGCGTATAGTCCCTTCAATAGTTACGCGATTTATTATGAAACTTAATTGTAAAAGTAATATAGCGTAAGGAAATCACTTGAAATGCGCTCAAGAAGTATACTACAAAGAAAACCAATTTTTTCACAGAATATCAAATAAAATTATTAAAGATTTGCTGCAATATTAAAATCGATTTTTACCTCTTCATTGAAGGTTTACTATGCGAAAAAGAAACGCCGTGCCCAGCAGACGCAAGGCGACGACGATTCGTCCAACAAAAAGGAGCGGAAGCTGTACAACGATGGCTACGATGACGATAACCACGACTATATAATCAAGAATGGCGAGAAGTTCTTGGATCGCTACGAGATCGATTCGTTGATCGGTGAGGCATACTTGAACTAAATTGATTGATCGAACTTAACATAAACATGTGTGTGTTTTACAGGCAAGGGCAGCTTTGGTCAGGTGGTGAAGGCCTACGATCACGAGGAGCAATGCCATGTGGCGATCAAGATAATTAAGAATAAGAAACCGTTCCTAAACCAGGCACAGATCGAGGTCAAGCTGCTCGAGATGATGAATCGGGCGGATGCCGAAAACAAATACTATATCGGTGCGTATTGCCACAGAAGTTCAAAGCTGCTTAGCATTATTTAACTCTCTTTTCCGCCTCCTCCCACAGTCAAGCTCAAACGGCACTTTATGTGGCGCAACCACCTGTGCCTGGTGTTCGAGCTGCTCTCATACAACCTATACGACCTGCTGCGGAACACCAACTTCCGGGGCGTCTCGCTGAACCTCACGCGCAAGTTCGCCCAGCAGCTCTGCACTGCGCTGCTCTTCCTCAGCACCCCCGAACTGAACATTATTCACTGTGATTTGAAGCCCGAGAATATCTTGCTGTGCAACCCGAAGCGTTCGGCGATCAAGATCGTTGATTTTGGCAGCTCCTGCCAGCTCGGCCAGCGGGTAAGTGCCTCTAGACTTTGACAAGATCTAGTGCCTAATGCCTCTTTGCCTTCCCTTTTAGATCTACCATTACATCCAGTCGCGCTTCTACCGCTCGCCAGAGGTGCTGCTGGGCATTCAGTATGACCTGGCCATCGATATGTGGTCGCTGGGCTGCATCCTGGTGGAGATGCACACCGGCGAGCCGCTCTTCTCGGGCTGCAACGAGGTGGACCAGATGAACAAGATTGTCGAGGTGCTGGGCATGCCGCCAAAGTACCTACTCGATCAGGCGCACAAGACCCGCAAGTTCTTTGACAAGATCGTCGCCGACGGCTCCTATGTGCTGAAGAAGAACCAGAATGGACGCAAGTACAAGCCGCCGGGATCCCGCAAGCTGCACGATATCCTTGGGGTAGAAACTGGCGGCCCGGGCGGCCGGCGTCTGGATGAGCCGGGGCACTCCGTCTCCGATTATCTCAAGTTCAAGGATCTGATCCTGCGCATGCTCGACTTTGACCCCAAGACCCGGGTCACGCCCTACTACGCCCTGCAGCACAACTTCTTCAAGCGCATGGCGGACGAGGCGACCAATACGAGCGGAGCGGGCGCCACAGCGAATGCTGGCGCTGGTGGCTCCGGCTCTAGCGGAGCTGGCGGTTCCAGTGGCTCCAGCGGACCCGGAGGCGGAGGTGCTGGCGGCGGCGGCCTGGGAGCGAGCAGCAGCAGCAGTAGCGGTGCGGTCTCCTCATCCAGCGCAGCAGCTGCTGCGGTGGCGGCAGCAGCAGTCAGCTCAGCCTCGGCCACGGGCTCCTCGGGCTCGGGAACGGGATCCGGAGTCGCGGGCGGACCTTCTACGGCGCAACAGCAACAGCAGGCAATGCCATTGCCACTGCCACTGACGCTGCCACCACTCACGGGTCCCGGCGGTGCGTCGGATGCCCAGTGTCACGGTGAGTACTGGTCCCCAAAGCCACTTGGCACGCCTCCCTAGAACCAATCGATGTGTCGATTCTATAGTGAAAAATCAAAGGTCCAATGAGCTATCTGCAAACTATTTACGATTGTGTATTTCCGCAGGCAGTAGGAAAGCAAGAAGTATCTTTTGCGGAATGCAGTGAGTTTTTTCAAGAATCGGAATAAAATATCTGCGGACTTTAGTATAAAGCTTCTACAAGGGATTTCCGGTATAAAACAGTCATTTCAATTGGTTTCATTTCGAGGGTTAGGCATTCAAGATTCAAGAATTGAACACTCCAAGAAGAGCTTTACTCAACTTAATCAATTTATCTGAAGAAAACATGTGCTCCGGACTTAAGGTATGGGATTTCCTAAATAAAATGCCTAATTTGAGCGAGTTCGCTCGTTCGTTCAAGGTCAGGAGTAATGTATTAATCATTTAATTGTATAAAACAAGCTAAATTCAAAGGTGCTAAGAGAGTTACCTATTTGTAGGGCTATTAACATGTTAGAAGTGCATTTGCCTGAGTAAGAAATATAACATTGAGGCTAGATATGAGAAAGAAAATAGCTAAAATGTTGCAACATTGCATAGAAAAAGTATGACTAGAAAATATCATACAACTCTAGAAAAAGGCTAGATTTAGACACAAAATTACATTTGACCGCACTGGTACTTTGTGCATACTGTGCGTGTGCCTGCAGAGACCTGACAGGGAAATAGCTGACCCTAGACTCAGGGAATTTAAGGAATTTAGATTTAAATAAAACGAAATGAAATGGCAATCAGTTTTAGGCATAGATTTTTCTGGGCACCTTTGGTTCTTGATCCTAGAATATCGGCACCATCATTCCCCCCTTCTTCCACTTTTGTAGCTGAGTTGCTCCCATAGAGAACTTTGTGTTTTCTTTTATCTTTTGTTGTTGATTATTGTTATAATTTTTAGCCGAGCCAAGTTGAGGCGATGGCTGGCTCGCTGGCTTATGTTGTAGATCGCATAGAGTGATGATCGTGCCTTGTTATTTCATGTGTTTATGTGTGTGTACAATCGAGTTGAACTTATAATTTGTTAATTAGCTGCGAAGAAATCGCTGTACTCTCGAATATCGTTTCGTATTAGGCCTTATTATTATGGAACTGTGTGTGCGTTATGTACTTTATGACTTATGATTTGTATTGATATGGTTGATTATATTTAGTTGCACTTAGTCACACCCCTTAAGTATAAGAAGTGTTTTGTTTCATCTTTAGTTCGGCGCTTAGTTTCCAACTTAATTAGCTGTATGATCCGGAAAACTTGTGAAACGTAGCTATGTTGTGTCTGCGCCCCAAGTCAATGATAAACTCCTCTCTTTCTTGAACACTCACACGAAATGTCACAATCAAACAACAAATAACAAAAATGCAATGCCCAAATATGCCTGGTGGACGGATGATAGATGATCGCCGATGACCGGCAACATCAGCAGTAGCCACATCCGCAGCAGCAACATCCGCATCCGCAGCCGCAGCAGCCACATCGAGGATATCACAACAGTAACAACTGCAACAACATTAGCAACATGCAACATGCAACGGCAACGGCAACGGCAACGGCAACGTGGAGCATGTGCAGCGTGGGCAGCTAGCCACAGCTGGCCAAGTTATTACTGCATTTATATTAACACCTTGTAAATAGCCATGTTTCTCTTTCACCACAACACACACACACTCTGTCTATCGCTCCCCTTCTCTACCCAACGTCGCAGGAGTCAAAAGGAACGTGTTCTCCTCTCCCACAAGAAGCCCCACACATTGATTTTCCAACACCATCTGTCTGTTGCCTTTTTTGTATTTTTTTTCTACCTAGAATATGTGTAAAATGTATTGTGCTCACGCATTTTAAACGCTCTGATCGGATTAAATACAGTCTTGTGTGCGAAACGTTTAGCGTTCTTTTTTTTGTCGAACTTAACTTATGCCATCGACGGCCACAACAGACATTTACTTAAGAGTAAGCATTTAGGGTCATAGAATTGTACGAGCAAAACTGTTAGAGAACATAAAAACACAGAGATTATGCAAATATATAAGTAATAAGTGTAAGACAAAGTAATGAGTAAACGAGGAATCCTTAACGACTTTCTTAATGACTGCCATACATATACATACATCTTAATATACATATATATGCGAATAAGTAAGAGTACATAACACACTGAGAGAAACGAAGAAACAGCAATCCCCTAGCAGTACACACATGTATATATCGTTTCGGCAATACTAATGTGGCTACTTTCAAGTCGGGCGAACAAACGCGGAAGTTGGGGCTTCTGGGGTTCGGGCTTGCCCAAGAATAGCACCTAAAACACTTCTAGAGAATTGAATTCGCCAGTTTTTGTGTATTGAATTACTTGACAATGAATTAATATATTCAGGAAAACCAATAAGATGAAAAGGTTTTCTAATGTGATTTCCAAGTAATTGCATTCCTTTAATCTGGACGGTTTTTCGGTATCCTTAATTTGGAAACTCCAATACCTTCAGTTATTCTGTGGCATTCCTCTCCAGCCCCAGCATTCCCGTTTGATTTCCGAAAACCCGATTCGAATATCGAAAAGTAAATAAGTGCGATAACCAAAATTTCAAAATTCAAGTAAGTGCTATAATGAGTAATTAAAAATTGATAAGGCGGGGCGATATGGATCTCAGCGATATATACGACATTCGAGTTGAAAACGAAACACAAATCATAGTTTGTAAAAAGTGTAAAACCCAAACGGATAAATTGTAGACATGTAAAAATAGAAAAGAAAACAATTTAAGCGAAACTCTGCTACGCGAAAATGGTAAAGAATGCGATATGTGAAACTCAAGTGCATAAAAACACAAAGTCAAGTAAAAGAAAAACACAAAGTCAAGTAATAAAAAAATACAAAGTCAAGTAATAAAAACCCAAGTCAAGTAATACAAAGTAAGGGTCAACAATAAGAAATAAAACTGTTTGTAAAATATTCCACATTGTTCATCTACATCCTTTTTTCTTCGTCCCCTTAACTTTGTGAACCCTTTAATGCCTTCGACTAGAGTGTCAAAAAGGTTAAAAATAATATCGATTTTCGCGATATTTGGAATCTTAATTAATTTGCTAAGATCTGTAGAGCGACAGAAATCCCCTAGGACTTGAAGCGACTTGAAAATGTACCCAAAAGTATGCACCTTAATTGTGTAGCATACTTTAAGACGTGATTTTTAGGGGATTTTAAGTCCACCGCGATTTCTGCGTCACTCCTGATCATTTTTACAATATATTCCCGATTTTTTATATAACTTCAAGCTAAGAATTTTTGTTCCCATTCCTTTTCTAATATTTAACAATTTAATGGAAATTCTGTAAGAATAACGTATTATTTTGGCTACTTTGGGACCCTTTTTGGGCGAAATATACTTGTAAAGGTTTCCATGGGCATTAAAGGGTTAACTTCAGTTAACCCAAGAATGGCTTCCTCACTCTCTTTCACTCTCTCTCCCTCTCTCTCTCTCTTTCGGGGATTTATTTGCCAGGATTCCGTTTAACGGTAGCCGCAGGAAACGAGACGAATTAGAGCGAGCGAGCAAGCGGTAGCCGCTTTCTTTTGTGATAAAAATACAAAACAAAACAAGAAAACAGGATCGCAATAAATATTAGCTCCCAAAAAAAACGAAAACAAAACAGAACTAAAGAACACACGTGTAAACCCTCTACATTTTTTCGATTACTGCATCATTCCTTAAAAAGTTCAGGCCTTGTTAATAAATAAATTGGCTAAATTGAATAACAAACACACATACTCTCAGAATCGAAGGAGCGGTAAATAAACGTATATATAATATATATACACACATAGTTTTAATTGTAACGATTGATATGCGATAGCCGATAAGCGACGCCGATAACTTATCGATAGAGCGACAAATATGCATCATACGAGTGGAAAACCAAACACAACACAAATCATAGTCTGTAAAAAGTATAAAAAAATAAAGGTAGGCATGTAAAAATTGCGGAAAACGAATAAAAATAAATCGAAGCTAAATTTACGGACAGAAACGATAAATTCGATTATTAAGAAGAAAAGCGATACGGGAAAGCAGAGTTAAGCGAAGGAGATCTTATAGCCAGCATAACAAATGAAATCAGTACGTACTAAAGAGATGAACCTTTAGCATTTAATAAATTAACATACATACAATCTATATATAATAACACTTACAAGTAATTATGCGGAAAAGCAAGGCAAAAGCAACAACAAAACAAAACAAAACTCAATTAATTTTATTAGACACACACACACAGACACACGACAGACAAACGGATACGAAATACATATAAAAAGGTATAAATATTAATTAACATTAGAGGTTAGCCAGCCCCAAGAGAAACCACAACCAAGACC
Organism: Drosophila pectinifera; assembly: GCA_008042775.1. Taxonomy (NCBI): domain Eukaryota; kingdom Metazoa; phylum Arthropoda; class Insecta; order Diptera; family Drosophilidae; genus Drosophila; species Drosophila pectinifera. The sequence goes on from VNKC01005082.1 coordinate 209,103, forward strand.
CAAGAATTTAAAAGCAACCCAGAGAGACACTTAACGAAACTTGTGTAAAATACTAAAACCAGAGAAGCGAGTGTTATAAGTCAATAAGTTTAAATCACAATAAGAAAAAAAGACACATAATTACACCACAACACACACACACTGAAGATTATGATAATGCAAGGATATATCGGTAACTGTAACGATAACAGATAACCAATAACCGATAGCCGCGACGAACTTGACAGTCAGAACCCGAATGTTAATCGCCGCTTCAATTTGGAGCGGAAGCGGAAATGAAAGCAGTAGAGAAAGTGCAATAGTAGAAAGGGGAAGGGTAAAATGGAAGTAGAAATGAAATGAATGGGTAGAACGGAAAGAAAACCGGGAGAGACCATAATGCATTTTTTTTCACGAACCGCAAGAGGAGAAGCTTGTAAACGAAAACAGTATTGCAAAATAAAGGAAATAAAAGAAATTCAAGAATTAAAAAAGGAAACCACAAGAACCTTAGCACCCACACACACACACACACTCACACTCAACAGACCGACACACACATATAGACACGTGACATCATATGTGGCATTTATATATAATATAATAAAGAAACATACATGCAGCTGATGGTTTAAGTTGAATAAGTACGAAATAATTTATTAACGATTATTGAAACCGAAAAGGGAAACTTTACCAAAACCAAGAAAAAGGAATTCATAAAAAAAGTATAAAAAAAAAAAACTAAAGCAAACCAAAAGGAAAAAACAGAAAAAAAGCGAAAAAAAATCTTCAATAAAAACTTATGATATAATCAACAAAAAAATATAGTACTGGAAATATTAATATTTATTTGGGGCTGAAGTGGCTTGTTTTAAAGCTTTGGCAATTTATGGAAAGTTCTAGGGTTAATAGTCAGGATATGGTTATTATTTTGCATTCTTAATTTCATGTAGCTTACTTTAGAAAATGAGGTAAAATTTGAAATGTTTAATGCTTTCTTCAAGTAAGAAAGCGCACCTTCAAGCATAATTCAGAAAAAATTCAATAGAAAAATGTAGTTCATGTAGAATCCACATATTATGGAATATAATACTTTTATCCTTTCACATTTGTAAAGAGAAGTTGTATATTTTGTATTGTTTGAGGCCCTTTTTCTATAACCAATCAACGTTCGTAAAATATCGGTTGCCCGCAAACCCGATTGCGCTGTCGCAATCGCTTTTTCGCTCTGTCTTCCACGCTTTGCCTGCAGTGTACAAGCAAAGCAGCAACAACAGCACCTATTACCTCATTTAAAAAAACTAAAATCGCTTAGAATTTTCCAAACATAGATAGCCATAATTCCTCGAAAAAAGGAAAAGATCTACATAAATCAATATTTATATATTGCCTATTAAAATGCAAATTTTATTGACTTTACAGGCCCGCTTATGCACCCGCTAATGGCCGCGGCCAATGCGATGAACAACTTCTCCGCTCTGAGCCTGCAGCCAAATGTCGGCCACCCGCCGCCGTCGCTGGCCAATAGCAGTCACCACAGCAGTAATAGCCTGGGCAGCCTCAATCACATCAGTCCCGGGAGCAGCAGTGCCCGCCACAGTCGCCTCTACGGAAACAGTCACCACCAGAGCAACAACAGCAGCAGCAACCACAGCAGCAGCATGGTCAACCACAATAGCCTCAGCTATCCGCACGCCATGGAATGTGATCCGCCGCCGATGCCGCCGCAGAATGGCCACGGACGGATGCGGGTGCCGGCGATCCTGCAGCTGCAGCCGAACAGCTATGCTCCAAACTCGGTGCCCTACTACGGCAACATGTCCTCGGCGGCGGCAGCGGCAGCTGCTGCGGCAGCCGCGGCTGCCTCGCACCTGATGATGACCGATTCGAGTGTAATTAGCGCCACGGCGGCGGGAGGCGGGCAGGGCGGCGGCAATCCTGGCACGAACCAGGTCCCTACTGCCTCTGCCGCCTTCCTTTATCCATCTCAGCCCGCTGGAACGATGTATGGCACGACGCCAGCCTCGCTGAGCGAGCTGCCGCTGCCGTTGCCGCCACTGCCGCTGCCACTGCCCATGGCAATGCCAATGCCCCTGCAACTGCCGCCCTCATCCTCGTCGTCCTCCTCCGCGGGATCCGGCGTGTCGGTTGGCGGCGGCGGCGGTGTGGGCCAGCGCCGACACGCTGGCGGACCCGGTGTGGCCCAGAATGCCACCGGCGGCGGCAGCAATTCAACGACCGGAGCCAGCAGCAGCGATGCCTCCTCTTCGTCGCCCATGGTGGGCGTTTGTGTTCAACAGAATCCTGTAGTTATACATTAGCATATAGACAAAGTGGGAACGTTAGGAGTTGCCTGTTTTATATACCTTCTTTCCGCTTTTTTTTTTGTTTGTTCGCCCCGATTTTCGCCGCTCTCTGCTGCTATTTATTGCACCACCCGAACGAAAACACACAGACCCTAACTCAGCCCACCCCAGCACCCCTGAGTATCGCCTCCCACACTGTAGTCCACGCCATAGTCCTCCTCATCCGCCAGTGCAGCAGAATTTAAAGGTGGTGGTCAAGAAAGGGATCTCAGCATCACATCATAAGGAGGTACTCTTCAGGTGGCTTTACGCTCTGCGTTCTCGACTTGTAATTTGCAAAAATTTGCTAAAAATTTCCCTTCAAGCGATCAAAACTTATGTCCATTTCTTCAGCTTGGTTTAAAAAATTTATTTTCCAAAGTTTGAAGTACTATTCGTCAAGAAGTCTTGCAAACTTTGTAAATTTCGTTCTAAAATGAGTTTAAAGATTACAGTTTTCTTAAATTACATAATTTTCATGTTTTATTCGAAAGAATAAAATGTCTAAATAAAATGTTTGATATATTCAATACAAACCGATAATTGGTTGGCTTTATCGATCAACACATTCGATCTTACTATCGATAATTAACTGATTTTTATCAATAGCTTATCGAAACATTTTGTTTATTACATTTTATATTTTATTTTTATTTAAAAAACTTGCATATTCGATCGAAGTCGAAATTGCTTCAATTTATAGATTATTAATTGGAAAGAGGACAATTTGATTTGATTCTATGCATTCGATCCACTTAACATGCAACTTAGTCTGGAAAAGTTCTAGCGTACTCTGAGGTTCAAGATTACTTATTACTTTGTGATGTATTTTTCCGACTTGCCACCACCCATCAACACTCACATACCCACCCACACACACTACACGCAACACAAAACTATAAAAAATACATTAACATTAACTAGCTGAAATTGACCCTCACACACGCCACACACAAACCACACACTCGCCTGCAGTTTATCTATTGAATAGTCACTCGGCGCTCTCACCACCGCGCCCACACGCATCCTTCGTCCTGGAGAGGCGTATTGGATCCTGTGGTTCCGTGTGGGCGCTCCACTTGAAGGATTTTGCAAAGCGTTTATTTTTTTTACTTGATAGATACTTCTTTTTTTTTTCTTGGTCTAATTATAATAATGTTTAAATTTATGCTGTAACCGTACCGACATAATCTTACTTGATATAAACGAATCAAAATTAAACTTTATTTAATTGTTAATTTAAATTATGTAATTTTATTTGACGAGAAATCGCTATATATATTAATATATATATATATAGAGAAAGAAAACACAAATGCTTAATTTTAGCAAAAAAAAGAAAGAGCTGTATTTATTTTACACGGGCAACTCATTATTTCCAGCTTAGATCAGGACCTGGGCGCGATAATGCTTCTGCAGCTTGTTGGCCTTGCAGCCGAGCTTCATCTGCCACTTGGACTGGACGCGCTTCATTAGATGAATGTCCCGGGCCTTGCGAGCGGCCGACAGCTGTTGCGTCTGCGTCCATCCCAGAGCCCGGTACTCGCTGAGGACGCGGTGGAGCTTGCGGTCGGATTTCTTGAGAACCACGGCGCGTTCCGGGTGGAGGCGTTGGCGGTAGTAGCGGAGCAGAGATCGGTGGCCAATGACGGCGCCCGAGGGTAGGACCAGTTGGTATTCATCGCCGTCGAGCAGGTCCGGCACCACTTCCTCGTCGATGTCCATACCGTCCTTCTGTTTGGCGGAAAATGCGAGGAATTAGGTATTAAAATATATGGAAAACAAACAGACAAGCTGGCTCTTGGTATTGAAAGAGTGTAACCCAGAATAGCTCAACTCTTGATACTCACATTATCGGGATAACTGCTGCTATAGTCGTAATATTCAGCATATTCCGCCAATGCCATGCCCTCGTGCAGCATTTGGCAGTGACCCTTGTCGACCATATGCTTGCGCACAGCGTCCAGGGAGTAGAAGGTCTTGCCGCGATCATTACACCACAGGCAGATGAAGTAATTGGCCACCTTCTCGCCCAGATAGTAAAGCAAGCCCTCGATGTCTGTGCAGAATTCGGTGTCCGGAATGAAGAAGGAGTGGGCGACGGACATGTGCTTTAGGTTTTCCACCAGATCCTCGCTCGTGTGCTCGCAGAACAGGCAGTCGCGCTCGGTTAGCGGATTCTCTGGTATCTTGTCCCACTCATCGGAGTCCACCTGTGAGACACTCATTTGTATATTATAAATGCACATGGAACCAAGGGTCAGGCATACCTCCTCCTCCTCGATGTCCTCGAAGTCATCGTCATCGTCCATCTCCAGGTCCTCCTTGTCGTCCGTCATCGCGGCCCGCTCAGCAAACGCCAGGCGACCCTTGCCAGCCGCAGCAGCTGCCAAGGCGGGATGTGGTCGCGGCTCCACCACGCTTCTGGTGCAAACGGAGGCCGAGGTGCTGGCACTCCCGCCGCTGGCCGTCATCTGGTCGCGCTCGAACTTGGCCAGCAGCTCGCGGTGCTTCTTGCTGTTCAGATGGTTGTCGTGAGCCTTCTGGCTGCCGAACTGCCTGCGGCAGGCCTGGCAGTACACGCTGATGTTCTGCTCCTCCAGCGCCGCATCTGTGGCGCTGCGGGCGCTGAGCACGCGCTGCTGGAACTCCTCCGCTGTCACCGGCGGCAGCTGGGCCACCCGCCGCTTGAGATTGTAGCGATGCCAGTCCGTCTTGTAGTGCTCGCGCTGGATATCAGCGCTGGCGAAGCGTGCATCGCAGTTCAGACACGTGAATTGCGACGACATTCCTCACCGCGGGCCACGAATGCGCTTGCTGGGAACTAACTGCAGTGTTCTGGGGCTGATAGATCGCTATCTCCTCTCGCTCCGACTATCAATTTAGAATTTCACAACGAATCCTGATGATAATCGCTGTATACGGTGATTATTTCTGATGATTAACAAACAAACGTGGTGGGCTATCTATAAACATTTGCCCGACTGTTCGTTAATAATGATGAAATTCCCCAGGAAAAGGGCGGATTATCTCCCTCACGGCAGCTGGTCACACTTAAGTCTATCACAAATTGCTCAAGAACCCATATGCGTAAAATTAGTGTCGAATCGGAACGGTGGGATATGGAACACGGAGGGGAATTTTTATATTTAATTTAATTCGTAAATAAGCAACTAAATCGAGTAAAATAAGGTACTTACGTGTTAAGAAATAAATTTACTAATGTTTTATTTTGAGCTTAGGCAAACTTAAGATGTGCAAGTGGCTTAAATATCCATTTGAAAAATCGATCCTCCAACTTTTCTTGAATTTGCCCCCCTTACAGATCGCGTGCCAACATGCACGGTACCCAAGATCAAAAACAGGCTCCAAAAATTAAAAGTCATATTACTCCACTCTCCAATCACGTGCCAATATGAACGGAATATGAGCATATTTGATACAAAATTTAAATAAAATCGTTCCTTCATGCTTGGAGAAAATCGCCGTACAGTGGGAACGTGAAATTCAGCCGTTGCAGAAGGCGCGTGCTCCATAGCTGGAACCAGTTATGAACCAGTCGCTCCACTAGATTACAAAACCATGTAAATATTCATTAAAATTTTCAAAAATTAAAAAGAAATTTATTTTTAAACTAAGTATGGAGTCTTATTATATGCTTCAAAAATCAGCCGTTTCAGAAGGCGCGAGCTCCAAAGCTGGAACCAGTTATAAACCAGTCGCTCCACTAGATTACAAAACCATGTTATTATTCAAAATATTGGCGGGGACCGGCCTTGCGGTAATTTCGACGCAGCTTTAATTTAAATATTCCGGCTCTCAACGATCGCATGCCAAAATGCACGGTATCTCAAACGAAAGGGAAAAATAATCCTGAATTCCGGATTTCGGGTAAAGGAGGAAATTCAAGTATTTATCTTTTCCATATCGTTCCATATCGATATAAGCGTCTTCTTAACAGCATAATTTGGATAATAATGAAATGACTGCCAAATGCCGTTTATATTTCGAATCGCCGTTAAAATCTTAATTACTTGATAATAAAATATTGAATACAAATTTATTTTTTTTTAATTTTTAAAAATGGTGTAAGGGATTACATCATTAAATTTAAAAAAAATTGACAAAATATGTATTTTTAAACTAAGTATGCAGTCTTATTATATGCTTCAAAACCCACAATCTGCTGCTTTCCGAATTGAATTTAAGGCTGTTTTGGCTTTTTTATGAATATTTTTAACATTGATTTGTCCCAAAAATTATTACATAAAAAACGATTTTAAAACCCAACAATACCTATCTTCCTAACAGCATAATTTGGCCAAAAATGGAATGACAGCCAAATGCTGTATACTGTCCG